>CAUYQV010163905.1:0-49290 GCA_963574575.1 Galagoides demidoff
TGACTAAAAAAAGTTAACAATTTTCAGAATGCCTCTGATTTTTTTTTTTTTTTTGAGATGGAGCCTCAAGCTATCCCCCTGGGTAGAGTGCCATGGCATCACAGCTCATAGCAACCTCCAACTCCTGGGCTGAAGCGAGTCTTCTGCCTCTGCCTCCCAAGTAGCTGGGACCACAGGCGCCTGCCACAATGCCCGGCCATTTTTTGGTTGCAGCCATCATTGTTGTTTGGAGGGCCCGGGCTGGTGATTCGAACCCGTCACCCTTAGGTATATGTGGCTGGCACCTTAGCCAATTGAGCCACAGGCGCCGAGCCCCAATGCCTCTGATTTAAAGATTCTAATTTAATGTCCTTTCCTTTCCCTGAGTTTATCGGTGTCCTCCAACAGTTCAAAAAAAAAAAAAAAAAACCCAAACACATTTTAAACAAATCTGCTGAGCATATTTTAGGTTTGAGTACATGGATCGCAGTTTCTGTTCTGCCCAGAAAATCTACATGAATTTCTGGCAGAGTGGGACTTTTTTTGTAGAATCTTAATCCACCCATCACGTAAATAGCTAATTATTCTTCTTAAGATAAAACATTATCTAGATACTTTGTCAAGTATGGCAAAAGAAACGGAACATCCCAATTTAATTCAGTTCTTCTAACCACCTTTTCTTAAGAAAAGTTCCTCATATGAAAACTTTTATACCTTGACCAAATAATACAATTCTACTTCTGAACCACAGGTACTGCCCCATATATGGAGAGTGGTGGGTTCAAACCCAGCCCTGGCCAAACTGCAACAAAAAATAGCCAGGCATTGTGGTGGGCACCTCCAGTAGAGAGGCTGAGGCAGGAGAATTGCCTAAGCCCAAGAGTTGGAGGTTGCTATGAGCTGTGATGCCACAGAACTCTACCAAGGGCAATAGAGAGATTCTGTCTCTAAAAAAAAAGAAACCCCCCCAAAAAACCCCTAAATTCCACTTCTGCCAGTTATTAGATTTAAGTAATTTTAATTTGTTCATATCTCTGTGCCTTATTTTCCTACACAAAAATAAAAACTTACTTTCACATAGTAAATTATCATAAATACTATTAAATTTCCTTCTCAAAAATTCTGTGAATTGCATAATAATAAAAACAAATAATGAGCAGTTTATTTTTTAGTTTCTTTTTAAAATTTAAAATTAATCACAATAGGTTATAGATGCTCTGGCAAGATACCAACCAGTAGAGATGGCAAGATAGCATCATATTGATAAAGAGTCAAAGAAGGGGGCAGTGCCTGTGGCTCAGTGAGTAGGGCGCTGGCCCCATATATCGAGGGTAGCAGGTACAAACCAGGCCCCAGCCAAAGTGCAACAAAAAAATAGCTGGGCATTATGCTGAGGCAAGTGAATCACCTAAGCCCAAGAGCCAGAGTTTACTGTGAACTGTGATGCCATAGCACTCTACCGAGGGTGACAAAAAAAAATAATAACAATAATAATCAAAGAAGGAACAGTCTATAAATATCCATGTGTGCATGAGAGGGGTGATAACCAGAACCAAAATTCAGAAGTTCCACAAGGAATAACAATTAAGGACTATAGTTGAATGTTAGTTATGAAAGAGGCTACTCAATGTATCAGCTTATTGTTTGAGAAGGACTTAGTAGGGATAGACCCCTCACTCATCTAATTAAGACTGAAAAATCAAGTTAGTTCATTTGTGAAACAGTGGTAAGGATTTAAAAAGTGATAGAAATGGTAACTAGAGGCTTGGTGCCTGTAGCTCATTGGCTAGGGTACCAGCCACATACATTGGAGCTGGTGGGTTTGAATCCAGCCCAGGCCTGCCAAACTACAACCAAAAAAAGAAAAACATAGCCAGGCATTGTGTCAGGCACCTGTAGTCCCTGCTACTTGGGAGGCTGAGGCAAGAGAAATGCTTAAGCCCAAGAGTTTGTCACCGTCTACTGAGGGTGACATACTGAGACTATGTCTCAAAAAAAAAAAAAAAAAAAGAAAGAAAAGAAAAGGAAGAAATGTTAACTAGAAAGACATAAGAGAAAAATATTCATGACATAAAAATGAATAAAATATAAAATATTCTAGAAGTATTTTTGAGTAAATGTTTAAAAATGAAATAATATTTATGCTTCACTACAAAAGTAGGTTTTGTTGTTGTTGTTGTTGTTGTTGTTGTTTTGTTGTTTTGGTTTGTGTAGCAAATAGGATAGTTATACTGTCCAAACTTAATGGGGGAATAAAATTCAACTTACAGCACAAATCTATTGTTATTGTCTTTGCTGTGGGCCTAAAGTATTTGGGGAACAACTGAAAATTAAATTGCCTTCTGAAAGTTGAAACTGTGAAATCAACACAATGAATGAGAAGGAAAAGTTGCAAAATTATCTTAAAAAACACAGATAGCCTCCCTGGTAAGCATGATTTTATTCCATCCTGACTGAAGGTATTAGCATAACCAAAGAAAGAAGAAAGAGTATGTCCAACAGAAAGAAGATAAGTAAGATATTTAAGTTTCTTAGAAACAGACTCTTACAGTTTAAACCAAAGATCTAAGCAATAGATTCATAGCTTTTATTAGCAATAAGAACAACCATTTTGCATTCTTGACACAAAGACTGCTTCCTTGATTTGGAGAAGGACTTTCAGAATTTATATCTGGCTTTGCTACTTAATAGCAATGAAACTTTGAAAAAATAAATAAATTCTACATATATTTTATCTTTCAAGTTCTTCACAGTATGATGTTGGTACTTTGATGAATGTTGCATTAAATCTGTGCATTGATTTGAGTAGTATGGACATTTTAAAAATGTTGATTCTTCCCAGCCATGAACATAGTATGTTATTTCATTTGTTAATATCTTCTGCTTTTCAGGGTTTCATAGTTTTCTCTATGAAGAGAAAAATCTAAAGATCCTTTGAGTCTTTTGTTAGATATATTCCTCCTTTTCTACTTTCTTTGAAGCTACTATGAAGAATACTACGTCTTTGATTTGATTCTCAGCTTGACTGTTATTGGAGTATATGAAGGTTACTGGTTTGTGGACAATGATTTTGTATCTTGGACATTACTGTAGTCCTTGCTCGCTTCCATGAGCCTTGTGGTTGAGTTCCTGGGGTTTTCTAAGTATAAGATCGTATCATCAGCAAAGAGCAGAGTTTACCTCCTCTATCCCCATTTGAAATCCCTTGATATCCTTCTCTTGTCCAATTGCATTGGCTAGAACTTCCAGGGCTATATTGAATAGCAGTGGCAGTAGTGGATATCTGTGTCTAGTTCCAGTTCCAAGTGGAAATGCTTTCGGTTTTACTCCAATTAGTATGGTTTTGGCTGTGGGTTTGTTGTAGATGGTGTCTATCAGTTTAAGAAGTATGCCATCAATGCCTATTTTCTTAAGTGTTCTTGTCAGAAAAGGATGCTGAATTTGTTCAAATGCTTTTTTGTGTCTATTGAGAGAATCGTATGGTCTTTGTTTTTGCTTCTATTTATGGAGTGAATTGCATTTATAGATTTATGTACTTTTAACCAACCTTGTATCTCTGGGATAAAGCACAACTGATCATGATGTGTGATTCTTTTAATGTGTAGCTATATTCTGTTTGCTAGGATTTATTTTTTCTTTTTTTTGAGACAGAGTCTCATTATATCACCCTCAGTAGAGTGCTGTGGTGGCACAGCTCACAGCAACCTCTAACACTTGGCCTTAAGTGATTCTGTTGCCTCAGTCTCCCAAGTAACTGGGACTACAGGCACCTGCCACAATGCCTGGCTATTTTTTGTTGCAGTTGTCATTATTGTTTAGCAGGCCTAGGCCAGGTTTAAACCTGCTAGCCTTGGTGTGTCTGGCGCTGTAACCACTATGCTACAGGCACCAAACCAAGTTTGCTAGCATTTTATCCAATATTTTTGCAGTCATATTTATTAATGATATTGGTCTGTAGTTTTCCATTTTTGTTCAATCCTTTCCTGGTTTTAATATTAGGTAATGTTTGCTTGATAGAATATGCTGTGGAGGGTTCCTTCCTTTTCTAGGTTTTGGAATAGGTTTCTCAGTAAAGGTAGTTCCTCTTTGAAGGTTTGGTAGAATTCGGGTGTGAAACCATCTAGTCTAGGACTTTTCTTTTGGGAAAATTTTATATTGTTGATGCAATTTTGATGCTTCACATTGGTCTGTTTAAAATTTATAATTTTGGGTGGATGAATTTAGGGAGGTGGTATGATTCCAAGTATTGGTCCATTTCTTCCACATTTTCAAATTTCTAGACATAGAGTTTTTTTTGAGCAATCAGTGATTATCTTTTGTATCTTGGTGGAATCTATTACTGTTTCTCCTTTTTTGTTTCTGATTGACATTTTTAGAATTTTTACTTTTCTGTTTCTAGTTAATCTGGTGAAGGGCTTATCACTTTTATTAGTCTTTTCAAAGAACTATTTGTTTTTCTGATATTCTAAATGGTTCTTATGTCCTCAATTTCATTTAATTCTTATTTAATTTTGGTTCTTTCTTTTCTTCTGCTAGGCTTGGGTTTGGATTGCACTTCCTTTTCCAGCTCCTTGAGATGTTGGTTAGGTTGTTGGTGTGCACTCTTTGTGTTTCATGAACGTGGGCATTTAATGAAATAAATATCCCTCTTAGGAATAACCTGAAACACAGTACTTCCTTTTATATGGAACCAGAGAAAACTTCAAATAGCCAATGCAATCTAAGAAATAAAAACAAATATGGAGGCATGACATTACTAGACTTCAGGTTATGGTATTGGCACAAAAATAGAAATAGAGATCCAGCATGGTACTGGCACAAAAATAGAAATAGAGATCAATGGAACAGAACAGAGAACTTAGAGATGAACCCAGCCACACATTGCCATCTGATCTTTGGTAAACAAAACAAAAGCATACAAGGGGAGAAACAATCCCTATTTAATAAATGGTGCTGGGAGAACTGTTCAGCCACATATAGAAGATTGAAACTTGACCGCACCTCTCAACACCTACAAAAATCGACTCTTACTAGAGAAAACATTTAAAATTAATGCATCACATGATAAAAATTCTTAAAGGAAGTGTGAAAAAAATTCTTGACAATATCAGCCTGGAAAATGATTTATGAAGAAGACCTCCTTGGTAATTGTAGCAGCACCAAAAATAAATAAATGGTACAAGATCAAGCTAAACATCTTCTGCAAAGCTAAGAGTACCACAGCTAAAGCATGCAGACAACCTTTGGAATGGGAGAAGATATTTTCATGCCATGTATCTGAAAAAAGGCTATTAACTATAATCTACAGAGAATTCAAACTAATCAACCAGAAAAGAGAACACAATCCCATTTATAAATGGGCAAGTGACATAAAGAGACCTTCTCTGAAGAAGACAGATGAATGGTTAACATATGAAAAAATGCTCAGTGTCCCCAAGCATCAGAGGAATGCAAATCAAGACTACTCTGAAATATCACCTAACCCCAGTGAGAATAGCCCGCAAAACAAAATCACAAAGCTGCAGATGCTGGCATGGCTGTGGAGAGAAAGGACCGCTTTTACTCTGTTGGTGGGTGGTGCAAATTAATATAACCTCTGTGTAAGGAAGTATAGAGAATCCTCTAAGAGCTAAATGTAAACCTTCAATTTGATCCCCAAATCCCATTGCTGGGTATCTATCCAGAAGAAAAAAAAACGTAATTTTATCATAAGGATATTTGCATTACAATGTTCATCATAGCTCAATTCAAAACTACCAAGACATGGAATCAACACAAATGCCCATCAACTCATGAATGGATTAATAAACTGTGGTATATGTATACCATGGAATACTATTAAGCAACTAAAATGATAGAGACTTTATATCTTCTGTATTTACCTGGATGGAGTTGAAGAACATTCTTCTTAGTAAAGTAACACAAGAATGGAAAAGCAAGCATCCAATATATGCAATATTAATATGAAACCAATAGATAAACAAATACACCCCCACCTGAAAGAAAAACACCATTAAATTCAAGTGGGAGGGAGAGAGGAGGAAAGAAATGAGGGAAGGGAGGAAGTAGAGGGATTGGTAAACTCTCACATAATGGGCACAATATTAAGGTATACAACACACCCCCTGGGTGAACTACAACTTGGAGTTTACCTAACAAATGCAAACAATGTAACCTACTCATTTGTACCTTCATTTTAATCTAAAATAAGAAAAACATATTCTAGATAGGAAGGTTTTTACCTTACCTAAAAAAATGGAGTTACCAATACTGCTTATTTATAGAATTCTTGTGAATAAAACACGTCTTCAATAAATGTTATCTATGATTATTATATTCATTGAGTCAATTTTAAAATATTAAGCAACTTTCAGGTTGTGATATGATTTCTCACACAGCTTGGAATTTCATGACCATATAATTCAAATATTTCCATGCCTGTGATAGGTTTTTCTTTTTCTTTTTCTTATAAATAAATAGATTGTATTTCTATTGTTATGTGTTACTCTTATGATCTTGATTAACATTAGCAATATGGCCTGTGTTTCAGAATGGTCCAAAGATCTTTTGAACTAAAATCAAGATTCAAAAATTCAACACACATTGCCTCAGTTAAGAATATAGTTAAATTTTTTTTCTATAAGGAATTATATTTCCAGGGAAATTAATAATAAAGAGTGCATGAAGATATGTGCCAGGCCATCAGTCAATGTAGGATGAAAGAGAGTGAAAAAAGAATTATAGAGGCCAAAATGTAAGATGACCTCCTTTCTATTAATATTTTAAACTATTTCCAACATCCTAGTTTACCACCCAGAAATCCATGCTTAGATATACGACTAAAGTGCTAAAGTGATCTTTTTTTCTTTTTTTAATTCAGTTTTTGACCAGAACTGGGTTTGAACTTGCCACCTCCAGTACATGGGGCTGGCGCCCTACTCCTTGAGCCACATGAACTGCCCTAAAGTGATCTTTTGACAGGGAATTTTTTCATATAGTTATTCTTAATTTCTTCCTTGATTCCACAGTGGGCAGAGGAAGTATGCCTAATTTATAGACTACCCCACTTTACTCACCCTCAGAGGTAGGGCCAGGCAGTAATGTTCATACCTTAAAGTAAGCCTGTGCTTCTGGCTACAGTTGATTAGATAAAGAGTTAACATATCTGGGCCAATTCTATTCTCTTTTCCAGGAATTTGGAATTGGGGTGAAGAGAGATTAATTGGTCTCTACCAGCTGCTGGACTCAGTAGTTGAAGGATGGCCATGTCTTCTGTGTAAGCTATGAAGCAGAGAAAGCTGCTCTAGTTAGAAAGAAAAGAATGGAGCACACACAAAAAACGCAGGGAAAGATGGGGCTGTCTTAATAGCCTCTCCCCTCTTTATTTCTGTTTTTAAGGACTGACGGAATTCTCACACTTGGGTTTTATAAAAATACCTGAATTTTTCTGCTTAAAAGCCAACCTGAATTTTTTTTTAAATAGTTGCAACAATAAATTTTCTTTACTTTTAAATTTCAATCTGACATGATGCCCCTTCATAGAGGTTTATGCCAGCAACTGGTCTAGCCTCCCCACCTACCATGTTATAGCTTATACTTGAATCTCTGGCAGTAGCAACCAAACAACTCCAAGGGCTTTTTGAAATTTTCAAACTCTCATATCATGGTGTTTTGTACATGTTTTCTATTCCTACAACACCCAGAGAAATGCCCACATTATCACATGTCATTCATTGAATAAAAGTGATTTGCATGTCTGTCTTACCACTGCACTGTAATCTCATAGGTGGTAAACATCTACTGTTTATAATTTAGTATTTTACTTCTGGATTATTAATTCAAAGGACACAGTATGTGCTGTCATGTGTTCCTGGAAGAGTCACCTCTCTAGTCATTCATAAGATAAGAGGAATCTTCAATGAAGACAATAACTAAAGACTTTGGGGTTAAAATGATAATTTTTTCTGGGTCAAAAAGATAAACTAAACTCTGAGTCCTATACAGCTAGATTCCTCACCAGTGTATTGTAGTTCTAATATTTTTTGTTTGTCATAAGCCCAGCCACATAAAGCATCTTAAACTGTTTCATCAATGTCAACTTTAAATCATATTTGATATATTAAGTGGCAGTGTAAGATCAGTAACAGCAGTGTCCTGGGACAGAGCCAGAATAAGAGCTGTGAAGAATTATTTGCTGCTTCATAACTAGATTGACTGGATTAAAAATTGGGAAATTGACAGGATTAAAAGACAGCAGGCTACTTAAAAGCCACTGTCAGGAGAGCCAAAGTTCAGTTATCACAAGCAGAGAGGACTCTGAGAGCAACAGAAAGACAGGTGTACATCCAAGCAGGTTGTCAGGAGACAAAAGCACCTGCAAGCTTGCTGTCAGAATTGAACAGTGAGGGATGTTGGTCTCTCCAGGGATGGGTTGGTCACGTTGCCAGGACAGCAGATGATGAAGTATATATGAGGAAGGATGATGTGTGCTGTGAAGGAGGAGGAGTACGTGCAACTCCTAGTTTTCCCAGGACGTTGTTGGGTCTGTCTAGTTACTAAGTGCCTAGATCTATTCCTTACACTCTTAATAGAGTCCCAGTCTGATGAAAGACAACAGAGTGACTGATTATAAACAACCACTGAATCAACATATTATCAAACTAGGTCACAAACCAAAGTTACAATCATCCTAATTAGAAAGTTTCTAAAATATTGCTGTGATGCATTTCTGGGTTGTGTTTCTTTATGTTTGTCTGTGCCCGGAATCTCTTTGGGGGAGTCTTCTTGGTCCCTATGGTTCAGGTGAGACTCATTTTCTTTCCCACCACACGCAGATGCCTGAGGGTAGCCCCTTAACTTCAACATCCCTCCTTCTGCCAAATAACTCCAATCTGGACCATACAGAGTTCTTCTAGGATAATGACAGAACTTTGGAGGAAAGCCTCTGTTTCTGAGTGTGAGATATTGTTGGTCACCTGTACCATCAACTATGAAAAAAGTCAGAAGTAACGAAGGTAACACAGGAAACAAGACCTGAGAAACCAAGAAAGCATCGCTGGCCTTAACCAGGCCCTGGCTCTGTTTTTAGTTATGGGGGACAGTGAGTTGCTTCGGTGCTCAGTGTAGTGTGAATTGATTTGCACACTTTACTGAGAAAGTCCTGATGAATACAACCTCCTTTCATTAACAATTAGATGATAGGATGGATCTTGGGCTGAGTCAGCCTAGGACTAAGCCACTGACCATCATTGTGGTGCCACAGCTAGTACAGCACTTCAGTCACTAAAGCTCTTATTTCTCTCACATTTGAAATGCAAGCACATTTTAATAGCAATAAGCAAAGAAAAGAAACTAAAATGCAACATTAATTTTATGAGCTTCTTACAAACTGAAGTATTCCAAATAGAAAACATGCTGAACTTTGACCCTGAAGCTTTAGAAGCCAAGGGTTTTAGCCTTGACGTGGTGAAGAGCATCGTTTACTTTTTAATGGTGGCATAATAGCTTTTCCTGTTATCAAGGAAAGAAGAAATGGGGATAGTGCATTCTGGTATTAACTCTAGAAGTAACAGTCAGGCTGGCCGCCTCTGCCTTCCTCAACACTCGTCTGCTGGACTCATAGACATATAGATATGCTCCGCGTAACACCGTAATTCCATCTGTACTGTGAGCAGATAGGTGCTCTTTGCAGGTGGTTTGGAGCTGGTCCTGCATATTGGACTGAGCCTCAAACATCTAGGAAGAATTCTGGAGCTGTCTTCCACTTCACCTCCTTTGTCCCTACTGCCTCCCCCATCCTGAGCCTGAGACCCCTGGCTGTGGCACTGAGACCCTGCCCAGAGAGCTGCATCCTGTTCTCAGTGCTGTTTAATGTGCAGTTTTCTTTGTTTAGTCCAATTGTCTGGTGCCACAGTGACTCTCTCCACTTGGCCTACAGCGTCACAAGCCACTGCCATAATGTGTCTCTGCTTTGGAATTCTTTGTATATTGAGTGAAATTTAAAGACTCCATATTTCAGTGGCCTCTCAGTATGGCTCTCCCTGGCTTCTTTCATGGTGTCCAGTCCCACATCAAAACCTTTTGCACATGTTTCTACATTCTTCATTGATATCTGCCTGCCTTAAAAATGTCTGGAGCACTGAATTCACTAGATTTATACAATAAACCCCAGAGTCTATGAATTATTACTGGCTATACAAATATGTGATAGGATGGCAGCACAAGTTAAGAGTTTTGTTTTATTTTTAATTACCCACTGAGAGATCATGGAAGCTTGGTCTAAAGTATTAGAAATGGTAACAGTTGTTTGTTTTTAGGCATACAGGGTTTAACGTAGTAAATTGCACACAAACTTTATGGACACCCTGTGTATTGAAGGTAGATCTGATAGGATTTGCTAAATGCTAGATATGGGTGTACCAGAAAGAGAGCAATCAGAGAATATACCTATGAGTTTATCTTGAGTGATGGGAAAGATACAGGCTGCCATTTTCCTAGGTCGATGACTGAGGGAGAAGCTTTGGAGGGTGCAGAGATAAAGAACTAGTTTTAAAATTCTATGCTTGTAGTATTACTAAAAATCAAAGTAAAGATCTAGCATTATTCAGGAGCTCAAAAGGCCACTTTCACTTCTAACACCAAGTGCAAAGTTCAGGGGTATCCAAGACCACCCTCATTCTGACACCAGCTGCAACTTCAGGGATCCCAGCGATAACTCTCAAGTTTAATAATTTGCTGTAATGACTCTGAAAACGTATTATACCTGTACATGTGTTAGGTTTTCAAAGAGAGTTTCCAGGATTTGGTGACATTTGAGAAGAGATAAAAATATAGAATTTTGGTTACTTTCTTCTGACTATAAGTATGTATAATTTTTAAATGTTTTCAAGATCAGAATTCCAATTTGGAGTCTAGTTATATGAGTGTAATTTGATTCAGGATAACTGTGTGTGTCCTGGCTTCAAAGAGAACATCGTGCCTAGAAAATATGGTCTGCAGTATATTCCTTTCCATTATGAAGTGTGAGGTAAACAGTATTATGGGTTGGTTTAATGTCACTAAAATTGAGATTTTAATACAGAGATGACATTATAGTAGGTCACCACACCTATCCCACCACCGAGGGTCAAGCACCATATTGAAAGATGCCCATCAATATAGAACCCATATCAAAAACATTCTTTTTTTAATGTAACTAATTTATTTTTTAAAATTTTTTATTAAATCATAAACACATAGATCATGTATACATTAACGAATTTATGGGGTACAATGTGCTGATTTCATATAGAATTAGGAATGCTTACATCACACTAGTTAATATATGCCTTATTTCATTTACTTCATTATTATGTAAGACATTTATACTCTATACTAATAGATCCAACATGTACCCTTGCATTATGCACCGTTGGTGTGAACGTACTGCCCCAGGTAGACAGTAATGTTAGTTGACTCTGGCATGTGAAACCCACGCATTGGTTACTTGGTTTTCAGTATATCAAGCTAATGTGTTTTTACATGTTCTGAGTTTTGAATTTATTAGTTTATATAATACTATAAAATACTTTAGTTTTCAAAAAGAGAGATCTCTGTATGGTTAGGGATAGAATGAGGATTTCCCAAGGTGACCAGCCTTCTAATTTTATTTTGCATGATTTTGTTTTCTCTTCTGAGAAGGGAGAAAACCACTTCGCAAGCTTCCTCTCATTTCTCTATCTCTTCTACCTTATTTTTCAAACCCTGGTTTTTGTTATTGTCTTTGTTCTCTGTACTACAAAAATGTGTACACCAGGGAGAAGATGGCTGATCAAAATTGAAAGAATGAATATTTTTCAACGCCAATTGCCCACTCCTATTAAAAGAGGTTTTATTTCTCTCGTTACAATTAACTTCCTTCTCTGTTTTTTACAGCATCATTATGCATCACAGAGTCCATAACTGGTGTACGTACACTATTTAGTTTGCTTTAAAACAATTCTGCAGCCCACATAAAACGTTCTAATAAAAATAACTCTTTGAAATGTCATACTTTGGCCTCTCAATGAATTATTTTATCTTCTCGACTGAAAAAAAGGAATGATGATCAAACATTGAATGCAGATGAGTCATTTTTAGCTTATTATACAATGCGTTTGAGCGGTGAGTCTGAGCTTACACAAAGATCACATTGACTGAAATGATAAATAGGCCTGATGATGAAGCCAGGTGGCAAATCACTAGTTTGTGTGGCTGCCGAAATGGATACCTGGGTAAGGGAGGAAGCCTGGGACTCCCTTCCTGGGGCTGTGGTAGGGTAGGCCTGCTGGAGAGGTGGTGTGATTGATCTCTTTAGAAGAGAGCGCCAGCTGGAGCGTACATAAATGGCTCCTTCTGGATTCTCCTTAAAAGCTAAATTGATGGCAGCCTCTGAAAACAACAGCTCAGATCTCTGTCCCTGTAAGATAAAGATAAGCTTTGATTTAAGCTACTACTAAAATAAGTGAATTTGGAAAAGGTAAAAAAAAAATAGTAATAATAACAATATTGCCCTCTCAGTGAAGGGATTAGAGGTAACAGAGCATTACTCCTCTAATGAAATAAGGGGATAATTGCAATGTGGTGTTGTTCTTTGTGAGATTTTCAGGAACCCATCTGTGCAGATTATTTCTTTTCTACTATCATTATATCAACTAATTACATTAGGGGAAAAGGGGGCATTTTAATTAAAAGGCTTTTTAAGGAGTTATAACTCTACTGTGTCATTAAATAACTTAACTGGGTGCTACATTTGTTAAAGTAAACAATATTTTTGAAAATGGTGGGTTGCAAATTATTTATATTAACCACATTTTCAACAAAATAAATGTTTCTGCTTTATTTACAGAATAGATGTATCCTTTTGTTTTTCTATTTTGACTAAAGGATTGTAGGGCAAGACCACATATAAACCAGTATCAATTATTTTGAGAGACTTATTTTTTTCCTAATAAAAAACACCCTTCATGGGACACAATTATAAGAGGGACTTTGCCTAACAAATGCAATCAACGTAACCTGGTTCTTTGTAACCTTAATGAATCCCAACAATTAAAAAAAAAAAAACTTCATTTTGCAATGCCTAATATTTGTGTGTGTGTGAGGTGGATTTGATTAAGTTAATCTTTTCTGAAATTTGTCATTTTTAGAACATGAGAAGTTGCAAAAGGAAGCATCAGAAAGATGGACAGAGATTCACAGAGGGAACAACATAGCTAAGAAGTAAAGGACATTGCTGTTGCTTAAGCCCATTTTTCTTTGCATAAAAATTTCATTTACATAAACTCCTGAGAAGTTATCAAGTATCTCACACAAAATAAGTCAGTGAACATTGATGTTTTGGGTGTCTTGAATGCATTTTTCATTTTGTCATCTCCTCTTCATTCTCCCAAGGTGTTCTAAATAATAGAATTCAGACAGAGATTTGCACCTAAAGGTCAGGGAATAAGGATATCAAAGAATCAAGAATGAAAATATGAAAAAGTAAGAAACAATATCATGGGGCATAAAACCCAAGAGACAGCTCTAAGCACATATTGCAGAGGTGGTAGAAAGAGAAGTTCGAAATCATGATTCTACTGTCTGTATTCGAACAGCTCTCTGCATTGCTTCTGTTTGATTGAAATGCTGAACCATTTTTACTTAAAAATCGAATGTGAAAAGCCTTATAGAAACTACTTTTGTATTAAAAATGCCAGAGTCAAATCATATCTCATGCAGTTGAAGACTGAAGGAATACTATTATTCCAATCATTATATGTAGTTACAGAAGAGTGTCTTACACATAGGAAACATGCAGAAAATATATGTTAAATAAATGAATGAAGACAAAATTGCACTCACATTCTCAAATAGAAGATGGAAGCATCGGTAGCAGCAGGATTTTTCTTTACTTTTTCACTCTTCAATATTATTCCCCAGGGAACCTGGCAACTGGAATCTGTTACATTAGTGTCAGCGGGGATGCATGTGTGTGAGAAGAATAAGTAAACATTTATTGTACCTGATGGCTCAACAGCCTATCCACTTGAGCTTTTAAGGGACTTGAAATACTTGGCAGTATTTATATGTAGGATGAAGTCTACAAATACTATTTATGAATCTTAGCCTTCAGAAAATTTCTAGTCAGTCAAGCTTGTTCAGTTCAAAACTGCTGGGCTAATTTGTGAGTATATAACTCCTTTTCCTGTGGTAATGAGTTAATCCCTTAAAATATTATTTTAAATTTAGATCTTAGACCTTCCATCTTAATAAGCATCAATTGGTTGTCTTCCAACAATATATACAGTTACCAACATTTTTTTTTAAATATGACTTTCTTCCCATGTCGACCAATATACCAACAAGGGCAGGGCACTTATGGTGAGTCTAATGTAGTGCCAGTTTAATTTTTTGGTATTTTACAGGTTAATACACAGATGATTTTACCCTACTACAAAGAAGAAGAAATCAAAGCCGAGAGGAATAAAATACTTTGCACAATACCACACAGATAATAGATTTTTGAACTATTTCAAACCCACCCCTCTGCTATGATACACTAAATTCCCCAAATTTACATTTGACTCTCATAGAATTCTGTGAAGTAAGTCAGCCAAAAGTAGGTTTATTTTCTTTATTCAGTCAAGGTGGATATTTGATCAGCCTGCATTTATAGCAATAATTTTATGAGAACGATAAACATTTAGAATAAAAAAATTAACGTATAACAAGTCTTACACATTTTGGTTTTAGTACCACTTTACATTCTTAATAATTATTGAGGATCTCTGAAAGCATTTGTAGTATGTGCTACATTTGGTAGTTACCATTTTAGCAATACAAATTGGAACATTTAAAAATATGTATTTATTCAACAATAATAAGAAACACATTACCTGTTCATATAAATGGTATTTTTTTATGAAAAGTACCTATATCTTCTAAAACAAAAAATTTAGTAGAAAGAGTAGCATTGTTAACATTCTTCTAAAGTGTCTTTAATATTTGCTTTAGTGAAAGACAGCTGGATTTTTTATATCTGCTTTTTCATTCAATCTGTACTAACATCACGTGTCCTATACATCATGTATAGGATGTACACATCAGTGTACATTCTGAAACACTCCATTGCTCATATGTGAGAATGAAAGTTAGAAAGTAACCTTTTAAGACTATTATGAAAAGAGTTGGACCTCAGGGACTCCTCTGAAAGGGTAGAAAGGTTTGTGGAGCACTCTTTGAGAACAGCTGATCTAGATAAAACTTTGATTTAATAGACATGGAAACTATGGCATCCCATGGATCTGTTATTGATATAGGTTAGAGAGGGGTTGATAAAAGGATTAGACATGATTAGATAAGCTGCATCATGGAAATACATGAAGATGATTTGAAGGGGTCTTTATTTTACTTTCCTCCCACTGATGGCACAACAGTCTACCCCCACCACCCTATTTCAACTGGCCTCACCTGGATAAGCAATGATCCTGTTACTAAAAGTAAGAAACGCTTTTTAAGAAGTTGCTTACTGAAATTTCCCTGAATTTCTTTATCTATTAGCAACCTTTGATGTGGCTGATCTCTTGTCTCTTTTCGACTTAATTGGTGGGATCCTCCTATGATCTTACACTCACTTAAAACACTCTGTTACTCAGTTGCCCAAGCTAGAAATATGAGAAATTTTCTAATTCAAAGTACTACTCCCCATCCTTTATTACAAATATCTCTCTACTCCATCAGTTTTTTTCTCTCCCTGCTTTCTTGTGCTGAATACACGTCTTACATTTCTGTCATTTTAGCTTTTCTGGTCTGTCCTCCATGATATTGGAGTGATTCTTCTGAAATACAGATTCCAAGTTGGTGCTTCCCACAGCTCTTATTTTAAAGCTTCAACCCTTTAAAATATTTCACCAGGGCTATTTCAGCCCCATACTCACTTCTTCCTCAATTGCACTTGTAACTAGTTCTTCTTGCTTCTTAGGATTTTTTGCCCTACTCCTTCACCTCCGTGTCAGTACATAAAACTGTTACTTATTCTACCTGTTCCTTCCACTCTTTCTTTTTTAAAATTTTGTTCTGGGATTGATTTAAATGTCATCTCTTTTGTGGTAATTTCCCTGAATCCTTCCATTTTGGTTAGATGATCCTGTTAGATGTCTTCAACAATCTGTACTTTTCTACCAAAATATTATTTGACCATCTTCATTTGTAATTGCTTGCCTAATAACATCTTATTCCCTGTATATTTTTAGTGTCATGTGGGCAGGAATATTGTCTACTTTTGTCTTTCATTATACACCCAACATCTAGACACATGATTGCTCAACAAGAGGCATTTAATACATACTTGTTAGATAAAAGAGTAAATGAACATTGTTCTTCCCCCTTTCTTCCTGTACTCAGTTGTATTTATGGTTTTCTGACTCATTTTCTTTGTGAAGTTGGGAATCATCCTTTGAATTAATTTATTGTCTTGCATTACTAGTTATTACAATATAGTTACTGTCCTCTATGCCTGCTATGCCAAGATGGTTCAAAAACAAGCTGTTGTATGACAGTTACTTAAAACCAGACTTATCTTGGGAAATTGCCTTCATTCTTTTTATGACCAGGAAATTTATCACCTAGGAAAATTATTAAAAATATACATGCATAATAAGTACTAGCTCAAGATCCTCAATCAGTTGTTTAAATTATCACCAGCTCCACAGATTACTGTAATATCTTTCAGAGTTAAGGAACCACTGCCTTACTGCAAGAATACCTGTGTTTGTTTATAAAACGTAGTTAAGCAATATTACCATCTTTTAGAATTTAGTCTAATTTAGTAGCAGAGAACTCCCATATGCAAAAAAATAAAATGTATAGCTTTCAATATATTGATATGTTTTGGTCAAAGTCATATCTCATTAAACGCTACTATGCTTAAGCAGGTGTTCCAATTCAGATATTTATTTTCACTTTTGTGTAGTTTAGTGTCAACACCTGTACTCATTAAACACACATTGATTCCCTAGGATCAGTTGTAGTATGTTTAATGGATAAATTTGGTATCAGTTAATTATGTACCATTTATTTTGCTATAGTTAGTAAATACTTCAATTTGTAAAAAAAAAATCACAGTAGTATTATATTGTACAATTTATGCAATTGTTATGTGAATGATTTGAAATGTTGAAATTCTAAACTAACTTACAATGAAGTAAATTTTATGGGACAATGTTTTTTAAGCAAAACATACTGAGTATACACATGTTTGTGAAATCACATATTTTTTATTATTTTTAATGATACATAATTGTACATATTTGTGAGGAACAATGTACTTTTCTGATACATGTATACATTAGGTTATGATCAAATCAAGGTAATTAGCTTCTCTCTCACCTCAACATTTATTATTTCTTTGTGGCGGGAATATATAAAATTGTGTCTTCCAGCTATTTTGAGATATATCAGACTCTTAATTGTTGACTGTAGTCTCTTCTGTTCAGGAAGACACCAGCACTTACTCTTCCTTCCTTGCTATAACTTTGTATCAACCGACCATCCTCTTTCCATCTCCTGCTTCACCTGCCCTTTCCCAGTCTCTGGTAACCACTGCTTAGTTCACTACTTTTATGAGTTCACTTTTTTTTAGATTTCATAGATGAGTGAGAACATGTATTTATTTTTCTGTGGCTACTTACTTAATATAATGTCCTCCAGGTTTACCCATATTGTTGCAAATAACAGGAAATGACAGGATTTCATTCTTTATGTAATACACACACAGTTTGTTTTTCTATTCATCCATTTTTGAACACAAGTTGAGTCTATACAGATGGATTGATTCTACATCTTAGCTATTGTGACTAGTGCTGTGTTAGGCGGGGAAGTACAGGCATCTCTTTGATAAAGCCATTTTTTTTTTTTTTGGCTATATACCCAGCAGTGGAGGAAATTTCATAAAGTGTTCTATAATAGTGGCATTAATAATTTATAATAACACTAACAGTATATAAGGGTTTCCTGTTCTCCACATACTTGCCAACACTATTATCTTTCTTTTTCTTTTTTGGTAATAGCCACTCTAACTAGAGTGAGGTAATATCTCATTGTAGTTTTAATTTCCCTGATAATTAATGATGTTGACCATTTTTCCATATACCTGTTGGCCATTTGTGTGTCTTCTTTTGAAAAAAGCCTACTAATGTCTTTTGTTCATTTTTTAATTGGGTTATTTTGTTGTTGTTGTTACTAAGTTGTTTGAGTTTCTTATATATTCTGGATATTAATGCCAGGTACATAACTTGTAAATATTCTTCCATTTTGTACATTGTCTTGTTACTCTGTTGATGACAGAGTATTTTTTAAATTTTGTCTCTTATTTGAGGGCAAAAATACTGAAAATTATTCAAGTTGTAGGTTATTATTCATCTTGTCATAATTATTCATGTGACATTGCATGTAAGAATCTTTTATTTATTTATAAAATTGAACTAAAAATTCCTAGGATTAGATTTTTATTCTCAACATCTCTTATGATATTCAATATACAGTAGATTTTTAAACCTAATAAGGTATATTTTTATTTCTGTTTCCAAGTATAGTTAAGTAACCTGTGTGTGTGTGCCACCCACACACACACATAGAGAATTTAAGATTAATTATTTATAAATATTTTGCTTTATTGTCATACTAATATTGATGAAGGTAGTTTTTCAGGGGAGGTTGAAATAGAGAAATACAGAGATAAGATGGGAAAAAAGGAAGATAAATATGAAGAAATGGTAGGAGGAATAAAGGGAATTGCTTAATTTGATGTCATCTATAATAGAAGTGGATAATCCATTTTTTCATACTCTTTTGTATAGTGGGCTGTTTAAATCAATTCTTAAATTAAATTAATTGAAGATTATATAAGTGAATAAACTTAATGATGATTTATATCTGGTATTTTAAAATTGCATCACATTTTTATGACCTATTTAAAATATATTTATTAATTTGATATATTTTGAAACATAATTAGAAACTACTTCTGTAAAAGAATGTTTACGTTATTAATGTCTGGAGTAATATTTACTGCTAAATTTAATGTTATGCTCAGAAAAAGGTACAAAAATTAATTTTATTTCCTAAAGTAATTAATTATAGCTCAGGCTATTTAAAGCCTATTTTATTAAGGAAAGTTATGTTATTCTTACACATACATCAAATTGCACGTGCAGGTTATTCACCAAAACATTACTTGTAGATGAATATAAAAAGGAAGTAACCTGAGTTTCTAATAATGGTTATTAACAGAAATGCATGATAAAAGATGGTGTTTTTTAAAGAGAAACTGGAATAAAAATCACATACTTAGAGGACTTCTAAGACATAGTCACAAACAGTTATAAAACAAAATAAAACTATATTGTAAATGCACAGAAAATGTTCTAGAAGAACAACATTTCAAGCCATTTTAATAGTGATTACCCACAGGGGTGTAAAATAGAAGTGTACAGGTAGATTATCGTACTTCATATATTTAAATTTTATATTAACTTTTAGTCCTGTATTTCTTTCATAATTGGTGAAATACCTTAAGGAATTTGAAATGATTATTTTAACAAAATTAATGAAGGATCTGGAAGTTCTGCCAAAATAGGCATTTCAGTGGTTGCACCATGATAACAAGGTCACGAAAATCATGCCAAGTAATGAGTGTTGTGCGAGTCTGTGACCCACTTGGTTGTCTCTCTAATATATGTGGTATTTTTCCTTCTCAATTAAAGGTCTCATTCGTTTGCAAGAACTTATTAAAGCTCCATCAAGGTACAACCTTCGACTTAAAATCCGTCAACTACCTGCTGATACAAAGGATGCAAAACCCTTACTAAAAGAAATGAAAAGAGGCAAAGAGTTCCATGTCATCTTTGATTGTAGCCATGAAATGGCAGCAGGCATTTTAAAACAGGTAATTTTTACTTAGTCTTTACTTCAGTTCTTAGTTTCTCCATAAACTTGCACATAAAGTATGTTTTTTTAAAATTCAAAATGTTAATGTTATTGCTCAATTTTTAAAACTCAGAGAGATAACAATTGAAAGTCTGAAAATTGCTTTTAATTAGTTGTCTAAAAAGAAAAGTAGTATAAATATTGGTGATCTTATGATCTTGAAGTTTGAGGTTATTTTCAAGTGATTATAATATGTTTGTTAATGATAGTATTCATTAAATATATGGTTATTTCTATTTTTTACTGAATAAAAAAGAGAAAGAAACAGTCAGCCATTGAGCAGCTCATCTATACTATCAACCAGCAGTAAAAAGCTATAATAGGCCTACCATTTACTTGTTATCTATTGCAAGACACCTTACATTTGTGATCTTATTTTATCATCCACACAACCAAAAGAAGTAGGGTTTATCTCCACTTTACAGACAAAGAAACCAAGTCCCAGAACAATTGAGTAACTTGACCAGTCTCAGGTACCAAGAAAATAACAGAAGGATTCACAGATAGTCTAATAATGTTAATAAGTATTCATTCCAAAATAAGGCCTTGCCTCCCTGAAAAGATACTTCTAAATCAAACAAAATGATTTGTAGCAGTAAAAGCTCTTAGTATTATATCCATTATTCTGACATACTGGATAACAGAAATTGTTATTAGTCCATAGCTTACAGATAAAGGAAGTGAAATTAGAGGTTAAATGACCAGTATAAGGCCTAACACTTCATATAGTAGAGCCTGGATTTTAACTCAGTCATTTGGATTTTGTTTTATAGAACTCCCTTATGGACACTTGGGTGGCAACACAGTGGCTTTAGACTATACCTGTCATGTATAGGATAAAATATTTCTTCTAGGGAGTTATGTAGATTCAGATGTCAATTATATTTCATTAATTGTAACCACCAATAATAAATGTATAATAACACGGTTAGTTTCTTAAGCAGATATTTGGCCAATATTTTAATATGGATGTTAGTTTTACTATTAAAATATTTAATTGGACTTGGAAAACTCCTCTAGTTTTATATTAGGGTACTGAAGCATATCAGGGATTGGGAGTTTTTGGTAATGAATAAAATGATCCTTTAAAATAACAGCTAATCTAAAGTCAGGATTTGTTTTTAATATGATTCTTGATCACATGCAGAATACACAAACTGGGATTGGAGTTCTTCCCTTTACTCTTGGAATAAGCAGAGTTCTGTCATTTCATTTACAGAGATGCTTTGTTGTTGGTTTTTTCCTCTAGCAAAATATATGAAAATAAATAATTAGCTTTTTTTTATATAAGAAACTAACCCTGACTGCTATAACTACTCTTATAGTTGTGTTCTCCACCCAAAAGTTATGCCACATACCCCTGCATTGTACCTCTTAAGTGGGAACACCTGAACCCCTCTTTTACTCCCCCCTCCCCATAACCTGAATTGAAATGAGTTTTTCTCCTCTGTGGGCAGGAATTAGATCATCCTTTGGCTTCGTGTTAGGATTAAGTACATTGGATATTTGCTTTTCCATTCTTGCGATACTTTTCTAAGAAGAATGTGTTTCAACTCTATCCAGGTTAATACAAAAGATGCTAAGTTGCCATCTTTTTATGGCAGAATAGTATTCCATGGTATACATACACCACAGCTTGTTAATCCATTCCTGGGTCAATGGACATTTAGCTTGTTTGCACGTCTTGGCTATTATAAATTAAGTCTTTGCATAAAAGAAGCGCAGTCTTCTTCATAAAATCTTTCCCCAAGCACACATTCTCAATAGTTGTTCTCAACTTTCTTCTGGGGTTTTTTGCATAAATCTTATTTATGTCTTAGTTTTAAATCTTTTAGCCATCTTGAATTAGTTTTTCTAATGAAAAGTGAAAGATGTGGGTCAAGTTTCAGTCTCTTACATGTGGTTATACAGTTCTCTTAGCACCATTTATTGAATAGGGATTCTTTTCCCCAGTGTATCCCTTTATTTGGTTTATCAAAGATAATTCTTTATAGGCAGAATCCTCTGGTGTAAGTACCTCATGGTCCCCTGGGTTGCACTATTTGGTTTTTAATGTTGCCAGAATTTGTCTGTTGGTTCCTTCTCATGTATGCTTTTTTCTTATTCCCTTCCTTTCCCTACTTTTTCCTTCTCACTGCCTCATTCACTTTAAATTACCTTGTCTCAGATCTAAGGTGATGAACTCTACTTTTGGTTTAAGGCCAAAAGGAAGATAAGAGTAAAAAGCAGGGAGAAAGAAGAGAAATAATAAAATAAAAAAGGAGAGTATGGAGTGTAAGAAAAGAAAGAGAGTGATAGGAGAGATGGTGTTGCTCAGCAGGATGCTGTGGCTGTACCTGCAGCTCCAGGACTTTGAGGGGCCAGGTTGGGTGGGTCTTTCAAGGTCAAGTGCTCCTTACTTGTCTTGGCCAAAGCAAGACCTCACCTTCACCAAATATGGAAAAAGGAAAATAAAACAAATAAAAATTAAAAAATCAGCAGTATGTGGCGGTGGGGACTTGTCGATACTTTCTTTTCAAAGGCCAAAGTTAGAAGGACACTCTACACCAGGAACTCATGACCTCCTTGAGCCAGACCAATGCTGTGACCCCTCCAATCAGACCAATGTCATGACCCCTCCAGCACTCAGAGAAAATAAAAAAAATTTTTTTAATTGTATTAAATATATAATTATATAAGATAAAGAAAAAAAAGAACATCTTACCTGTTGTTTGAGAAATTTACGTGGGAAAGACAAGAAAAGTAGAAAAATCTTTACCAAAAGAGAGAAAAAAGGAGAGACATAAAAAATAAAGAGAAAATAAAATGGGCTGAAAAACTGTAGCAAAAATGGAGGAGCCCTTGCTCTTCATGAAAGTAAAAATGATATTACCAAACTATATATATATATTTATTTATATATGTGTGTGTGTGTGTATAGCAATATATTGATATATTGCCTAGACACCAGGTGGCACTATGTTGTTAGGAGATGGAGAACATTGTTTTGCAGTGAAAAATTAGAGTGGAAGCCATTCTCTGAGTTATGGAAAAGATCAGGTCCTGTCTTCTTGACTTAATTGCCCTCAATCAGGGTCTGTTTGCTTCATCAGCATATAGTCTCTGCAGAATTGGGAGCTCTTGTCAGATTCCCAAGGAGGCACATCACATTGTGTCCCCTGACAACAATTACTGGGGAGCCTCAGCTCACTCCAAAGGTGGGTGCCCAATCTTGGCAAGTTCGCCAGAACCCACCACGCATTAAGACCCTGTGCACTGTTTCTCCAACATGCTCTTCCCACAATGGCAGCACCCAGCTAGCATCCAACAATGGGAGATCCACCCCACCTAGGATTAAATCTTGGTTGCTGACTATTAGAGTCCACACACCCAATTAAACTTTCCAAGGCTTCTCCAGTGGGTAGGATTAGCTCAAAATCAAAATACTGCAGGACAGTTCTTTCCTGTTCCCAGTCCTCTGAGTGGGCTGGCTGTCCACTCCCCACCCATTTGCAAGCACTCACCTCTGTTCTGGTTTTCCTTAGCTCCAGACCTCCTCACTGACTCCTATAGTCCACCACTACTTCACCATGCCCCTGGAGTGATGTCCCTGGGTGGGTTCCCCCAGCTAGAGGTGGTTGGAGTTTTCTTTCCCCTCCCTCACCATGAGTGGCTAGTAAGGAGAAGTTTCTAGTCTACCATCTTGGTCTGCCCATCATCTTTAATAATAGAATTTGCATTCTGCTTTCTTTGGGAAATTATTTATATTTGCTTTCATATGTGTAATCTGCTCAATTTGCAAAATAAAACTGGACTAAGATACTATTTAATATATATAACAGAGAAAAATACATAATTTTAATAAGTTGAGTAGATGAAATATTACAGGAAAGGTAAAATGAGAACATGAAAGTTACAGCAAGTCACAGTGACGTTGTGTAGAACGTATCCTCAGAGGCATGTGATACTGGCTTGCTACATACATGGTGGTATTTTTAACTTATTTGGTCCTAGCAAGCATTTGTCTCACATTTGACTTTCTCAGTTATTCTAGAAACCAATTCAGGAAGAAAGCAAATCGTTTCCTTCTATTAAAGGCAGCAGTAAAACTAATAGGTATCTAGTTTGTGATGCATACATATTTTTTCTGAGATTCCTTGGCACTGGGTAATGTTGAAGCTCCAAGGTATAGTATAGGAGTTGGAGAGCAAAAATACATGAGCTTTCAGCTTATCTGACTTCATTCAAGAATGTGTATTAGGATTATCCAGAAAAAGGAAAGGCCTTATCAGGTTATACTTACTTGTTTATTTGTTTATTTAATTCATTTAAATTTATTTACCTAAACTGACATTTTAATATTGAATGATAGTAAATTTGGAGTTTCCCTGTTCAGCAGCTTTAAAAGCGAATGGCATTTGGGGCTGACTAGATTTCCTCCGAGGCAAGGAAAGGGCACTAATTGGTGTTCGTACCTCAATTCCACCTACATCCAGATGCATCAAAGAGAATACTGTAGGGAAGAGCCCGGGTGCTCAGAGGTAAACCTTAAAAGGACATTTTATTACAGAGAAATAATAGTGATCAAGGACTTCAAAGTTTACACCAGAGAGTGTAAAATTAAAAACCCAACTTTTAACCTAGAAAAATGAAAAAAAAAAACAGATGCAAATAAACTCTCATAGCAGCAAGAAGTAAAATAAAATAAAACTGAAGAAATATATATAGAACCCTTTCCCCTCATTGCTAGCCCTGAGTGATAACTTGAAAGATAAACTGGTTGCAGACTAAATACGTAGATTAACTGTATGTATTAATTTGTCATACAGCATTGTTAGCACTGCACCAGTTTAATGTTAAAGATTTATAAAATTGGATTTTATAAACATTAACCTGTGTTATTTCTAAGAGAGATGATTATGACCAATTTTCTATTTAAGCCACTCATTATTTGTACTTAAGAAGATACTAATTTTATTCTCTTTAATACAGTTTGAGGTGTGCACACAATTCAATCAAAGTAGCAGCAAGGTATGCTATAATTAAAAGAAGGTCTAGAGCAAATGTTATATTTTTAAAAATCTGACTGAAAACTATTAACTAACCTTTCAAGAGAAATTTCTGTTTTTCATCAAAGAAGTAAGGTTACAGTGTAGATACTTAATCAAAAATAACTAGCTTTTTCTATTCTATTTTTAACTTTTTCTAGATCATACATCATAGCGCCTTATTCTTGCTTTCACAATCAAAGGCTGAGAGAAAGTCAATGAAAGCCACAAACAGACCCCGGTTATCCTTTGTAGATTTCTTCCTAAGGTGATGAAGAAGAAACTCATAGCCAGAGTAGAATACACACATCCAAAACCAAACCACCCTCTCTTCTGCCTTTTGCTGCCTCCTCAACTCCCTCCCAACCCTCCATCAGTGCACACTTTTATGCACTGGCCAGAGATATCCACGTTTTCAAATCCTCAAGGAGAACAAAGGCAAACATTTTAGACTGCACAGATTCTAAAATAAAAATGGCATAAGTTTTGTTCTAATCCAAACTCCTCCTAGAGTTAGAGATGTGGAGTCCATGCTGTCTCACATGGGAAATTTATTCATTTTTATTACATTCTAGTTTTCCTCACCTATAAAATGAACATAATAATAGGACTTACTTCATAGGGTTTTTATAATGCTTAAATATGCAATGTGCTTAAAATAGTATGTCACAGGTTTCAGCCATTATATAAGTGTTATTTATAGTCATATATCTGAATCACTATTTCGTTTAATTACCTTTACCTCTATTTCTAAAAAAAAAAGTATGGACAAAAATATACTGAGCTGCTGTTGGGTGGTTCTGGAGACAGGAAGCCTTCTGCCCATATTCATCAGGACCCACGAATGCTTTCCATAGCGATAACCTTGTAAATTTTTTACATTTAATAAGAAAAATTTTGTCTTATTTTGCTTAAGATGAAAACTTCCTCAAGATGTTGTTGGCTTAGGAGTTTATTACCCATTCGAGAAAGATCATTTGGTAATTTGATTCCTAAGATTCCTCCCTCGGCTCTATTCTTTGATGTCCGCTTTCATTAACCAGCATTTCTCCCTTCCTTTAGGTATTTTATATATTCCAAATTTTTTCAGACTTATTCCTTCCTTTTTAATTGAACCACTCATACTGTAGAACTATAAATTTTATGCTACCTAATTCAGTGATGCTGACCTATGACCATGATGGTTTTTTGTACATGGAATACATAGGATGTGTCTGGGATGGATACTCATTAAACGGTTTGTGTAGTTTGTGTAGTTAGTGGTTTGGGGAAGACTATTAGTAGATGTGATTGGGAACAATTGTTTACTACTAAACTCTTCATTCAGTTCAAAAAAGAATCATTTTTCAATCCCCATTGCCAACTGCTACATATTGATAAGCAGTTATTTCAGAAGCATATTCTATTTTCAGAAAAAAATAACATTTGTCACTAGAAGTTCTAATTTAAAAGCCCTTATTTTAAGATTGATAAAATTGATAAGGAGTGTGGAGGAGTGTATTAATGGTTCAGTTTATTTATTGTTTGTTCAGAATCCTTTTTAATTATACTTTTTCCAGTGGTAATGGTGATTTGTATTCCTTTCTTTAATGCTAAGAAATGTCTCTAAAATGATAAAAGCAAAAAAGATCTGTTGGCATGTACTTTGCAATACTTTTTTCCTAATTGAAAATTGTTCATAAGAATGAAATGACACTCCTCATTAGGGTATTTGTAGTGAAGACATTACGAATGTAATGAACTAAGATGTACTAATTTCAGGTTTTCTGTCAAATGTAATGCCTTCTTTAATGCATAAAGCCATAAGCTTTATACTTGCAAACATTCAACTAATACTGTTTTGATCTAGAGAACTGGTTCAGAAATTCTTTCAGGAACCAATAATCTTCTTTAACTATTGGAAAAAGATTACCTTATCTCAATCTTGATATAACATGAATATTGTAGGTCAATTCTTTATGACATCTTACCATTTTGTTCTCACTTATCAACATAATGTATTCCATATAATGTGTACCTTCAGTAATATTTTTTATTTTTTTATTTCTTAGGCATTAGCTATGGGGATGATGACAGAATACTATCATTATATTTTTACTACTCTGGTAAGTAATTTATTAAAACATAAAGATAATCTTCTAAGTTTTATTATTATGACCTTTTTCAAATGAAAAAGAAGGTTTTGAGTGGAAAGTTATGTAATGAATTGCATCTTTGTAGTTATAGTCTATGTTTATAAAATACAGAAAAAAATTATCTGAGAACTACTTGGTGGGAAGCTGATGATTTTAAAATAATATCACTTCAGGTATCAATTCAAAATATTATGTATCTTATTTTTAAATTACTTTAGGGAAATTTCTGAATAAAATGGATTTTGAAATTAGTTTGCTAAGAAATCAATGTTTTAGAAAAGCACAAATTCTTAACGCTGCTAGCTCTATTCCCTTTTTAAAAATCAGTTCTTTTGAAGTTGCCCTCCAATAAAACAAAAAAAGATTAATTTTTCTATCCTGTGTTTGTCAACATTTAGTTAGATCTTTTTTTTTTTTTTTTGAGATAGAGCCTCAAGCTGTCCCCCTGGGTAGAGTGCTCTGGCATCACAGCTCACAGCAACCTCTAACTCCTGGGCTCAAGCAAGTCTCCTGCCTCAGCCTCCCAAGTAGCTGGGACCACAGGTGCCTGCCACAACACCCGGCTATTTTTTGGTTGCAGCCATCATTATTGTTTGGTGGGCCCGGGTCAGATTCGAACCCGCCACCTTAGGTGTATGTGGCTGGCGCCTTACCCGCTTGAGCCATAGGCGCTGAGCCCATTTAGTTAGATCTTTAAAAAAGTTAATATGCCTTAATTTGTCATTAGAAATTGATTATTACCTTTGTGTTTTGTCATCACATACCCAATGCCCAATTTTTCCTCCTTATATTGAAAATCTGCCGGTAATCTTTTATCAACTCTGCTTACTTGCAGCTCTGTTTCTTTATCAATACATTAAATATGATAATGGTCCAGTTGCTCTCCCTCTGTGAAACAGCTTTCTTCAATTTTTACTTGCTCATCCGAAATGTAAGACTATCTCCAAGTTTAGACTTCATCCTATTTTTTTTATTTTCTCTTCATTTATTTTCTTCAAACTGGTTTGTACTTACAGCTCCAATTATTACCTTTGTTCAAATGAAGTGTAATGTCCACATATCGTATTCCTGAACATATGCTACAGCACAACTCTTAATTATTGTATTGCTCAGATAATTTAAAAATTTTTAAACCTTAATTTATTGTACACTAAATTGACTCCTCTTCTGATTGCCTTAAAAAATTCCATTTTCTGTAACTTTTCTATCATCAACAAAATTCTACTAACTTTTCTGCAGTGTCTATAGCATCTATCTTCTCTGCTCTTACAATGACCAATCTAGCCAATTCATTCTCTGTTAAGTCAAAAGTTTCGGTTAGTCTCCTTGATCTAGAAGTCTGGAAGCCACCATATCAAATTACTAAAATTTAATTGATTGTAATAGATTCCCATGATGCCAACTCTTTCCCCCAATGGAGATTCCTCGTGGAATAGGTTGTATTTCACTGTTAAATACCCACACTGGAATCTGGTACATTGTCATACTTCCTGCTAGGTGACACTTTGCAGCTAGTAAGAAACTTGGTGACAAGCAGGTGGAAAAAGAATGAGAACTTTCACTCACAGTAACTCATATTTCATTATTGCTACAGCTTAAAATATCTCTAAATAAGGAAAAGGAATAAAAATCTAGGTTAGGATAAATACACCTTATTACTCTGTAATTGAAAGCCTTTTATACATTGATTCCCACCAAACTTTTCTGTTTTTCTTTTGCTACTCTTCTCCTTGAGGAACTCTCTTTTACAAACAAACTGAGGTAGATGAGTGTTCTTAATTGGTTTTATATTTTCTAATTTTTGTGTCTTTATTCACATTTTGAATGCTTTTTTTACCTGTCAATAGGCTGGTCATTCTTTAATGGCAGCTGTAGGGGAGAAAAGATTTCTTTTCCTCACCAGTCTTGAGGTTCATAGCTGAGACCCTTAGCACAAAAGACAAATTAACAAGACAAAAGTATGTGCATTTTTAACATAAATTTTATGTGACACAGGACCCTTAAGAAATGAAGAAACAGGGAAATCTGTCTGTCTTTATGTTTTGGTTTGATAAAGAGTGGGCAGTTATTTAGAAATATGATGGATGAAAGGGGTATGATCTAATAGCAATAAATGGGATGGGGGGTGCTTACCAAGAACCAGTTGTTCAGATTCTTTTTGGCCTCCAGGTATAGGGTCTTATGACCTTCTTTCAGTGAAGGCAAGTCAGGGAATTTTTTTATGGCCTGCTTCCAGGGGAAAAGGTGGGAGAAGTGAGAGCCCGACCTATAGCTATGTTTTTCTCACTTTCCTTCAGCTTAACATACTCAGTATATACCATATTTGGAGTACACAGTCTGAGTGCTACCACATCAAAGATCCCATGTGCTCTGTGAAGTTTTCCTGACTATAAAAATTGAAAGTTAGCTGCCTTGTTTCTGTTTGCTGAGAAATCAGTGTGTTAGAAAAGCACAAATTCTTATGTTGTAAGCTCTATTCACCATTTAAAAATGAATTGCATTTATTGCCTTTATGATTTCTATTCTTTTACCTCTTGGCATATATTGCCCTGTATTATTTATTTATCTTGTAGCTATATCCTATCTCCTTGGCTAGATGATAAACATGGAAAAATAAAAACTTAAAGATTCCTTGTATTTTTCATAGCACAGAGCATAGCCCAGGCCAATGTTAGTTGCTTTCTACTAAATGATACTTCTGTCATCTTGCCTGTGTAGCTGTATATGAGTTTGAAGCAAGCCATGCACAGGACCTGTGGCATTAATATTGCCTGCTTCTCAGTACTGTCCATAAAATCTCAGGGTCAGTTATGCCATCTAGCAAAACTACAGAGAGCAAAAGTCCCACATGCCCCATGTTCTCCTGGTGATATCCTATTCCCATCACAGATAATAGCTTTGGCCTCTTATCTCCTGGGGAAACCAGAGGGCAGAGCAAGAACATTGGCTGTATACAGACTAGAAAGGGCGACAGAATAAGGTATTTGTTATGATGAAGTGTAAGGTTTCTGCAACCAAAAATGCTAATATTCTTTACTTTTCTCTCCTCAGCTTTCATATAGTTTCCATCAGTTAGAAGCTGTGTTTTGTGACCTGCTTCTTAAAAACAAAACAAAACAAAAATGCCTGGTAAAACAAAACCAAGAAATGAAATGGCATTAACTGATCAAAGAAGCAAGACATAAAAAAAAACAAAAACAAAACTTTGGTACTTTAAAATAAAATACGAACACATAAAATTTAAACTAGCCTGAAGGTGGAGAAGAAAGCTAAGGCAAATCTTCAGTGTAAGTCATCAAGGGCATGTTATTCCACTGGCAGACTTAGACTGTGATGTATATGATCATGTCTGTGTTCAGAGCATGTACATTTGAATTACTAAACCATGAGGGCTGTGTATTTGACTCTTGGTGATTAGTGATCACTTGAGACACAACAATGCTAAGCAACTTAAGACAAGCAAGAGTAAGTGACTACTTCAATAATATGGACCTAAGAATATACTCTGCTGATAATAACACAAACAAATTTGCCTTCTAGGACCTCTTCGCTCTTGATGTAGAGCCCTACCGATACAGTGGTGTTAATATGACAGGATTCAGGATATTAAACACGGAAAATACCCAGGTCTCCTCCATCATTGAAAAGTGGTCCATGGAACGGTTGCAGGCACCTCCGAAACCTGACTCAGGTTTGCTGGATGGATTTATGACGGTATGGACACCCACTTTAAGATCAGTTTGTGTGTTTCTAAATAATATCGCATAAATGTTAAATCCTCTGGGTCCAGATTTCAGTTTAATTGTTTGACATTAAATGCATAATATCAAAACTACTATGGAAGTAACTCTATTAACAATTTTTTCAATCGATTTTGTATGACCAATTTGTATTTTAATCCAAATATCTCAAAAAGCATTACAAGTATCACCAGTGCATATAATGTAGGAATTTCTCTACAGTTAATCATTGACATACATAGAAGAAAGGAGGGACTGAATTAATTCTGATCTTACCTGCCAGTAAATGGTTACTCTTCATCATGATGGTTTCTGATATCTGTTGTTATATGAATGACTCACATCACACAAAAATCTCTCTGTAGCTGACTCACTCTTTAAAGCTCAAGACTGATGAATAATCACATTTGTCTTTTTCAAGTCCTAGTATAAAACTAGGACTGTATTAATGAATACCTGTAAAAGAGGGTACATCTTTATACAGTGTTAGTTGTTTATGCCAATGTTGCCAAGGAAAATAAAATACAAGGTATGCACCCTATTTTAAATTTCCTACTAGTTGTCTATAAAATATACCCCCTACCCCCCAGAAGACAGGTAAAATTCAATGTTGTTAATTTTTTTTTTATCTAACCCACTAAATAAAAAATACTAATCTTTAAATAGGTAATTGATATAATAGTTATTAATGAGATATTTTGCATTCTTTTTTCTACTAATGTTGGTGTGTATTTGACACCAAAAATAATTCAGTCTAGCCAAATTTAGTAATATTTGCTGAGTAGACAAATATGGCTACAGGCTACCTTAACAGACCAGTAGGTTTATGATATACTTTTTAAACAAATTATAAATGCCTTATACATTATCATTAAATCCAGTTTCTACAGAACAAATTATTTCTATAGTTTGGAAAATAACTCAGCACTTGGGCTGTATTTACATTTCACAGGTCCTTACCACCTACTTTTAATGAGCATTAGTCTAAATGGAGACTTTATAAACATAAACATCCTCTGCCCTTACAATGAAAAACTTTGCGTGTTACGAATGTAATATTTACATAATTGCTTTAATGAGGCTTCAAAGTTTGTTTTTGGTGTTATAACAAGATAATGGGCAAATGTGATTTTTCTTTTCCCCCTACAAGATTTGGAAAATGAATTGAGTGCCTTCATTGAGAGTATGGAGAAAAAAAAATAGCCTATTTCCATCAACTTCTTGAGAGAAAAAAATGACAATTACTTTTTTCAGCAAGAAAACCTATGAGAATTTGAGAATATCTTATATCCACATTAATTTTTTAAAATAACTATTGTTAAGGGAGTTTTATTCCTTTGCACCTAAACAATTGACTACTTCTAGTAGTTTAAACTTAAAATATAGTTGGAAATCTTTTTTATGAATAAAATGCCTAAGTAACTAAAAATTAAACATATTTTCCTTCCGAGTATAGCCAGATTTAAAATAAAATTCAACCTAGAAAAAAATTACAAATACTGTATTTTCTTACTAGTTTGAAGATGGTGAATCAAACTTTTGAAACTTATGACAATACTATTCTTTAAAATTATAATGTATACCATCCTTTAAATTGTTATAATAACAAAGAGTATATTTTTCCACATAATTTCTGGTTTTCCTTACAATTCTCTTATTTCAGTATAAATATCTTACTATTTATTGTTCAATATCATTATTGAATGGCTTTAGGAAAAGTAAATCAATAGATAGCGGGAGAATCTTAATACTTTTGTACTCTAAGACTTCCATTGATAAGTCCAAGCATCATAATATCTCTTTATATATCACAATTGTAAAATATTATCCAATTTTACTTTGGTACTTTGTATCTCTATTTGAGTTCCTCTATGATTCTATATGTCCTCCCCTGAGACCAAGTATTCCCTATTGTGGTAATTCATGTAAATGTATTGAAAGATAAATATAGCAGCTCAGTGCCTGTAGCTCAGGAGCTGGGGCACCAGCCACATACACTGGAGCTGGCAAGTTGGAACCCAGTGTGGGCCTGCCAAACAGCAAGGACAACTACAACCAAAAAATAGCTGGGCATTGTGTTAGGTGTCTGTAGGCCCAGCTACTTGGGAGGCTGAGGCAAGAGAATTGCTTAAGCCCAAGAGTTTGAGGTTACTGTGAGCTGTGATGCCACAGCACTCTACCAAGTCTGGAAAAAAAAAAAAAAATATATATATATATATATATGTATATATATATATACAGGGAAGCTATATAAATTTGTTATCCAGGGGCCTGGCAAGGTGGCTCACATCTATAATCCTAGCACTCTGGGAGGATTGCTTGAGTGGGTAGATCACTTGAGCTTAGGAGTTAAATACCAGCCTGAGCAAGAATGAGATCCCCTCTCTACTAAAAATAGAAATAGTAGCAGAGCCTTGTGGTGGGCACCTGCAGTCCCAGCTACTGAGCAGGCTGAGGCAAGAGGATCACTTGAGCCCAAGACGTTTGAGATTGCTGTGAGCTATGACTCTATGGCTGGCATTCTACCGAGGGTGACAAAGTAATACTCTGTCTTGAAAAAAAAATTCTTATCCAGGGAGGTAGAGGCTTTTGGAGAGAACTAAACCCTTGAATATGAAAAAGAAGATGTGGTGTTAGGAAAAATAGAGGTTCAGAATCTCTTTCTAGCTGTGAAGAGGTTCCCAGTCTCTTTCTAGCCGTGAGTCCATTACCCCTGTTGTCTGCACTTTGAACTTGCAGATGATTTCATGTGAGTGGGCATATTAGAATAAAATGGATGATGAGAGAAGTAGCCTAGTCATTGAAATTTCTGGACATTGTATTTAGATCATGGATTTTGAAGCATGGTCTATACACAGTATCCAGAAATTTTATTAAATAGGCTACTTTTCTCATCATTCCATTTACAGTCTAATATATATTACTTCATTTATCTATTTTCATTTATGTTACTACAAAAACGTGAAGATTTCACTAGAAAACTTACATAACAACATTTTTTAAAATGGTGAGCTGAAGATACAGTTACTCATGTGAGCACTTCTTGAATAATGTTACTTATTTTGAAATGTGCACCAGCTATTTATTTTTATTATGTTTACAAATGCAACATAGAACAGAAGTATGAGGTTTGCATTAAGGTGAAGATTTCTTCCAAAATAGATGCAGATTGTTTATTTGTTTATTTGTTTGTTTTTATGATTTATCTTAGAAATTTGGCAATATATTTTAAAATCTTTTCATTATGTAGTATATATAACATACATATTATGCATAAAATATTTTTACTATATAATGATAATTATAAAATAGGATAGGCTTATTAGAAAAATAATAGCAGTTGAGTTCTGTATTAAAATCTTGGCATATTTCTGCCTTTCCTGAGTATTCTTTTTCTTTTTCATGTTATCATTATATTATAAGCATTTTCACAAGTCATTAAATGTTTAGAAAAATAAAATAATAGGCCATTTCCACCATAAATGGAGTCAGGAAATTACAAAAATTCTAGTTAGAAAAGAAAAGAATTATAGCCTGGCATTGTGGCCCTGGCAACGTTCCCTCCAGTTAATTCATGAGATCTCAGTGTTTATATTTATCTCTTGTTCTTTTCTTTCCCCTATGGTCTCATAAAGAAATGGAATTATTAGCAAAGTCCTTAGTCCTTAGCACAAGACCTGCTATTATAAGTATTATAGTCATTTGCCTCTGTGTAAGATCACAGTGCTTAGACCCTCACGTGCTTTCTTCATGTTTGAGCTATAAAAGGAAACAGTGAACTGGACTCATGAGTTTTTCTAGTTGAGTTAGCATCTTAAATGACCCCTAGAATAACTGTTTATCAGTTAAATGACTATCGAATATAAGAACACTTCTGCAATTATAGTTTCTTCCTTTATGGCCTGGGGTCATTGTGTTAAAGATATCAGTGTTAGTTAGCTTAGTAAGATTTTTGTTTTCACGTGGTATAAACCCAGCCAGGGACACACACACATAGTACACCCAAGCCTGATTATTAAGGAGGGAAAAAGGAAGGAAGCTTAATTTTTTCCTTTATATTTGAGGGAATTTTTTGTTTTGCTTTGTTTTGATTTTAATGCACCATATCCCACTTTCCTCTGTTCTCACACATGGCCATTCAGTGAATGCTCTGAACTTCCCAGGCATGAGCTGTTATTATACAACCCTTTCTTTACTGTTCATTCTCTGTTAAGTGTTCAATTCTTGTCATGCTCCCAGGGGTGTGGAAGTCTCTTTCAGTGAGCATTATCACCGTTCTTTACTACATAATCAGATGACATCTTCCCCGGTCCTCTGCCCAGACATTGCCTGCCTTTATAGCACGGTTTCTAGAGTATAAAGCAAGAATTCACTTTTTGAACCAGAGAGTCAGTCAGAGCTTGACAATGATTATACCACTGATGTACTGAGTTCACAGTAATCTCACCCAAGAAAACCAAATCATGGACAAACACCTCAGGGTGTTTTTAACGGTCTAACTATATCCCAGAGATCCTTACCAGTGATTCCAGTATGTCAATGTATATTAATACTAATATACCTTAATAATAACAAATGATTATGAATGCCAATTTTTGTGTTGATATATAATAGCATACATATTTCTTTATAATATAAATTAATATGATATTATTATAAAATATAAATCAGTAATAATTGTATTGACTGACTATATCATCTGGATTGCTAGAGGGAGATTACTGTTTTAGAAATTTCATATCCGGATACCAACTATTATCTCCATAGTCGTTCTTCTCGGTAACCAACACTTAATTCCACTGTATCTGTATCTTCCTAACTATGTTCTTCTTGTCATCCCCTGAGCTGCATCTCAGTTCTGGTCTTTCCCCTGGCTTTTGTAATAGTCTCTTCGCTGAAGTCTTACCCCTAATAGCAATCTCTTAACCTTCACCTCACTTCTAGTGTGATCTTTTCAGAACTTTGCTCAGGTCTCTTTATTATTTGGTAGGTGAACTTTGAGCGTATTTGCCAAGCTTGCAAGGCCCTCCACAATGTGGCTCCTCCCTACTTGTCCAGACTCGTAATTGCCTACCCTCTGCCTCTGATCCACCAGGTCACCACCCAGCTCACCCTCAATGTCTTTACTCATCATTAACTGCTACAATTCCAGCCCAGATTTTTCTATTGTCAGAAACACTTACCTTTATTTTTTTAATGTTTGCTATATTTCTACTTAAGCTCTGATTTTTAGCTCATCTGTTACCTTTTCTGTGAATTTGCTTGAGGTTATTTTATATGTGTGATCCTTGATTTATGTACTCCATGTTGAAATTTAACTCTGGGGTTTTTGTTAGTTTTCACATCTCTTTCCCAATAGACTGTAAGCTCTTTCAAGGCAGGAACTAGGTTTTATCATGCTTCAAGGCCCTTTAATTATTAGTTCAGCATCTAGTGCAAGAAGATACTCATAATGAAGGAGTGACTGCCTAATTGAATAAATTTGTGAGTTAATTGATTTTAATCACAAGGCATCTGAATTCTAATCACTAGGTCCTCTCATTTCCTCAAATATATTCTAGAAAATGTTTTATTTACCTACTTGCACTTTGTTATCGCGATATCTAGTAATTTGGAAGATTCAATTAAGTTAGTCTTAGTTATTTGTTAGTTAAAAATACCTTTTAAAAGATAAATGCTTAGGAATGCTTTTGATTAAAAAGTGACATTGTAGTGTGTTGGAAGAGTAGATCCCATTTTCTTTTACAAAGGGAGAAGGTCTATAAATAGGGTGATGAATCTTTATAGGTTTAAATTCTCAAGTCTTCCTAATAAGTATTTCTTTATAAAAACAGACTACATCCCAGAAATGTATCTTTTTTATTGGATTAACGTTGCATATAAACATCTTATAGCAGGAAGTTAGCCCAAAAGTGAAAATTTTGTTACCATGCAAAGATTAACTTTTAGCACAGTTAACAAATTGTCTTGGTACCCTTTACTAAAATTAGTTGACCATACATGTGAGGTTTTAAGTCTGGATTTTCAATTCTATTACATTAATTCATATGTCTGTGCCAACAGTATCTTGATCATTATAAATTTGCAGTAAGTTTTTAAATTGAGAAGTGTGTATTCTCCAAATTCTTTTCTGCTTATTCAAAATTGCTTTTTTTTATCATAACACTATATAAATGTTAGGACCACTTTGTCAGTTTCTGCCCAACAAATAAAAGCCATCTGGGAGTTGGAGAGGGATTGTACTGATCTATAGACCAGTTTGGGATTATTAGCATCTTAGTGATATGAACTCTTCCAATTCATGACCATGGAATATGTTTCCTTTATTTAAGTCTTCTCTAAGACTTCGAGAAGACTTCTCTCAACAATGTTTTGTAGAAGACTTCTTTCAACAGTGTTTTATGGTTTTCAGTGTGCAAGTCTTATACTTCTGTTAAATTTATTCCTAAGTATTTTATTCTTTTTAATTTTCAATAGCTTTAGGAAATACAAGTTTTTTTTTTAATTAACACTTGTAACAGAAACGTTGATAAGTTGTATAGTGGTAAAGTCAGGGCTTTTTGTGTACCTGTCACTCCAAAGGTGCACATTGTATCTAACAGGTTAATTTTTGACCCCTAAAGGAGATATACACACGACCAATAAACCCACACATACAAAATGTTAACATCCTTAGTCACTGGGAAATGCAAGGTAGTACCACAGTGAGATACCATTTTATACCACCAGCATGGCTACAATTACAAAGACCAATATTATTGGTGAAAATTCAGAAAAATGGGAACCTTCATTCATTACTGGCAGGAATATAAAATAGTACAGCCACTTTGGAAAACAGTTTGGCAGTACTTCAAAATATTAAATGCATACTTACCATGTGATATAGCAATTCCACTTACATAGAAAAGATAAATGGGAAGATATGTTCATATAAAAACTTGTGCATTAATGTTTTTTGGCACTATTATTTGTAGTAGCCAAGAGATGAAAATAACCTAAATGTCCATTGTCTGATGAATAGATAAACAAAATATAGCATATCCATACAATGGAATATTTAGTCAGACATAAGAAGAAATGAAGCACTGATCTCTGCCACAATATAGATGAACCTTGAAAATGTCGTCCTAAAAGAAGGAAGCCCATCATGTAAGACTCCACATAGTATGATTCCAAGTACATGAAAAGGCCATAATAAGTAAATCAACAGGCATAAAAAACAGAGTAGTGGTTGTTACGTACTGAGAGAAAAGATGAATGGGTAGTTCCTTCCTAGTGGTACAGAATTCTTTGGGGGATTTCAAAATTAAATAATAGTGATCAATGCATAACTCTGTGGATATCTGAAACCCACTTCAAAAGGGTGATATTTTACAGTATATGAGTTATATTAAAGTAAATATATTATTAAAAAACAAAAATAAAAGTCAATAAAAATAGAGAAATAAGGTATGACTAGGCAGACTTTCATTTACTGCTAGAACTGTAAGCCCCACTCTTTGCTGTTACTTTTGTCTTAATTATACCAATTTTTTCTTCAATTCAATTGAAGTGAAAATAAATATAAGACTTTGCTAGGTAATGGATCAAGCTTACTTACAATTTTGTTAAATGATAAAGGCATTTTGAAAAAGTTAGCTTTATCTCAAATTGCACTAAAACATCTGAAGAAGCCCTGGTGCTATCACTCTCACTTGAAATCCTATCACTCTGGGAGGAGGTGGTAGGTGGATTGCCTGAGCTCATGAGTTAGAGAGCAGCCTGAGCCAAAGCAAGATCTTATCTCCGAAGATAGCTGGTTATTGTGGAGGGCACCTGTAGTCCCAGCTACTTGGGAGTCTGAGGCAAGAGAATCACTTAAGCCCAAAAGTTTGAGGTTGCTGTGAGCTGTGACACTACAGCACTCTACCGAAGATGACAAAGTGAGACTCTGTCTCAAAAAATGAATAAATAAATAAATAAATAAATAAAATAAAGCATCTGAAAAAAAGAATAAAATATTAATAAAACAATGAGTTAATTACCCTTTTATTGACCAATTTTAATAGTGTATGTGTTGTACACAGCACTCAGAATTTGATGGCTGGCTCAGAATTTGGTGATGAAGGCAATACAGTAGAACTTCTATAAGTTGATCCCCCAAGGGACTGTCACAACATACAGAGTTGGCCAACGTAAGGAACTAGGCCTACTACACTGATATGTCTATGTGGTGCATATCTGGTATGAAAATGAGGTCAATGTAGGGAGGTAGTCAACTCTGGAGGTTCTGCTGTATTTCTCTTTCCTCTGAGAACTTCGGGAATTGACAAAATCAGAAGATGTGTCTTTCTGATCACATTCCAGTCTTTATTGGTAGAAAAATTATGTTCAAAATTTGATGTTGCTTGTTTCACAAATTTCTTTGATCTTGCTTTCTGTCTTCCTGCAAATTCTTGTCAAAATTCCACATTTTCCATGATCTTTTGTGATAGCAAGAGACAGACTTGTGGTTTTACATAACTTCTTAGTATTTTGTTGAAAAATATATGACATTTCACAAAGTTTATTGACATAAATGTTATAACTCCTAGTTTTATTTTTGTTGTTCCCACAGAAAAATTGGGGGGCCCATAATATAGTCAAATGCAGCAGAAATTTTTGTGTATTTCAGAGTAAGTAAAAAGTTATCAGCACAACATTCATTATATTTATATATGCTTGATTTGATGGATGGTAAAAGGACATGATATGTAGCATCAATAACAGAATAGCACTGTATTTTTTTGCTATGTGTACCTATTAATTTTCTATATTACACTAAGCTGCAAGTTAAATCTGAATAGAAATAAAATAATTGAGGTGACCTAAAATCCTCCATTCTTTCATTAACATAGAACATTTTATTTAATTGCCTTTGCTCATCAGCAGATTGAATAATTAGCATGGAATCTAAAGTCGATAAAAATATGAAATTACTATTTTAAGTAATTGTTCTTGATATGAAAAATGGCAATTGCAATGAAGTATTACTATCTTGATGGTCATGTTATTTTTTAATCAATTTTTAAACTTCTCACTTGGAAAAAAATACTACTGAATCAAGAGACTTTTTTCTCCTCTATCCTGAAAAGAAAAAATTATCTTTAAAGCATTGATACAGGACCGTGCAATACAAACTTCTAAAAGATAAATATATTTCTGCTTGTAATTCTTGTTTTCCTCTACCTATCTTGGATTTATTGGCTTGTAAAAAAGACAGACTAACATCAGAAAAATGAAAAAATGAAAAGAGGTTCATTAGGCCAAGCCCAGTTACTTATGCCTGTAATCCTAGAACTTTGGGAAGTTGAGGCGGGTAGATTGCTGGAGCTCAGTAGTTGGAGATCAGCCTGAGCCAGAGTGAGATCCTGTCTCTAAGAACAACAACAACAAAAACTATAGCCAGGTGTTGTGGTGGGCACCTATAATAATAGCTACTTATGAGGCTGAGGCATGAGGATTGCTTGAGTCTAAGAGTTTGAGGTTGCTGTGAACTATAACTCCATGGTACTCTACCAAGGGTGACAGAATGAGACTCTGTCTCAAAGGAATAAAAATAAGTCTATTTTATTTATTTATTTATTTATTTATTTATTTATTTATTTATTTATTTACTTATTTATTTATTTTGAGACAGAGTTTCATTCTGTCACCCTCAGTAGAGTGCTAAGGCGTCACAGCTCACAGCAACCTCCAACTCTTGGGCTTAAAGGATTCTCTTGCTTCAGCCCTCCTGAGTAGCTGTGACTACAGGCACCTGCCACTGCTGTTTTAGCTGGCTGGGGTCAGATTCAAACCTGCTGGTGCCCTATGATGTGTTTATTAATGCATACACACTGGAGATCTCAGATATGAGCTCCTCAAAGAGATATTTAGAACTTGGGTTTCTACAGCATCTTAAAAAAAGAGAGTAAGTTTTTTATTAAGTGACAAGATGAAGGCAATAAAGTTTAGGACTGTTGGTGTGGCAAATAGTGGAAAAGTAGATACATAAATATATATGTAAATAAGTTATAAGTAAAAAATTATTAGTATATAAATAAATATATATGTAAATGATCCTTACAAAGGCATAGTTAGGGGTGGCATATTCTGAACCTCTTCGATAGCTGCCTAGTTCTATGTAGATATGACCCATCACAAATGGTGTTCAGGAAGGAGAGCCCCTCAAGTGTCAATCTATCTTAAGTACACCCAGAAAAGCCAAGGGTCAAATGCCTAAAAAGAGGATAAAGACTAACATTGCAGAGTCTAAGAATTGGCAACATTCTGAGAACTAGGCCCTCCCATCTGGACTGGGGCATAAAGGTAGAGTTGGTATAAAGCAATGAATGTAATCTTGAAAAACACAATGTCAGTCAGACTATTGAGATTAACAAGGCATCGAACTTGAGATACCAAGTACAGGGAACAATGTAAAGGAAATACAACATGATCAAGAAAATGAACAATGGATTCTTTCATAATTAGCATTTTAACATATATTCTCAAGATATTAAATAAGTATAGATGTTCCTTGAGTTTATGATGGGGTCTTCTACTGATAAACACATCAAATACTAAAAATATCATAGGTCAAAAGTGCATTTAACGTCTCTAACCCACTGAAAGCTTAGCCTCGCTTTCCTTAACCTTGCTGAAAACACTTGGATTAGCCGACATTTGAGCAAAATCATTTAACACAGAATCTGTTTTATAATAAAGTGGTCAATAGCAAATGTAATTTATTAAATACTATACTGAAAGTAAAAAAGAGAGTGGTTGTTATGTATAATTGAAGTACAATTTCTACTGAATGTGTATTGCGTTCACACCATCATAAAGTCAGAAAATCCTAAGATGAACTCTCTCAAGGTGAGGGACCATCTGTGTAAGATTTTGGAAGATTTGTGTTATTACATATTAGGTATAAAGTACTTATAAGGATATTTACTTAAATATCTGTAATATAATTACCTGTAGATTGCTTCATTTTTAGGTTCATACCTCCTATGTCTGTAAATAATTAACAACATTTCTTACTATGATTTATAATGAACCACTGCTGGGTGGTGCCTGTGGCTCAAAGGAGTAGGGTGCTGGCCCCATATGCCGGAGGTGGGGGATTCAAACCCAGCCCTGGCCAAAAACAAACAAACAAAAAATCACTTAAAAAATTAAAAAAAAAAAGACTTATAAACCACTGCAGCTTTTTTTGTTATACTTAATTTCAGAAGAATTTTATTTAAAATAAAAACACTAAGGCATATCATAAATAAATCAAGAACGTGGTATACAATGGAATTAATGTTATACAATGCACAGTACTACCTCTGATTTTTTTAATATAAATACATGCATAAGTAGACGTTCCCATCCTTTCTATTTTTAAGTTGCCTACTTCTAGATCCCACCACTGCAGAAATTCTTTTATCTATTTGGTGGTCTAAGGAATTATCTGACTCTATTATAAATATAAGTGCATACACATATATAATGTACATGAATTTTAAGGATCCAAGCCTATATAAGAGCTCTAGGGAGATTAGCCTAAACAATGACTTTATATAAACTCTAAGTCTAGATTCTGGTAAGTGTTGTCATTTTTATGAAAATAACCTGATTGTGAGATATCTCTATGGGTTATTACATCCTGCTGTTATTTATACTCCTGGTTTCATGACATAATGGGCAGTTGTAATTCTCATTTTATAGATGCAGATACATTGAATAAATAAATTATATATAAAGGAAGATCCCTGAACCATGATAAGAAGCAAATACAAAAGAATTATTAAGCATCTAAAGGTAAAAGTTAGGTAAGATGAATTAGAAACCAGTGAAAAGTGTTACTTTAAATGTGCTTTCATATTTAGTGCTTCTTGTTCTTCATTAATAGATAGGATTTTACATATATTCTGGGCAGGATGGTAGGTAGTTGGTCTACTAAACCTCCTTATTTGTTTCTCATATAGATTAAACTCACCAATAAAGGTCAGAAACCAAGATCCAAATCCCATTTACAAACCTTCTAATGCTATAATTTACTTAACCTCTTTAAGCCTCACTTGCCAAGAAATAATAAATTTTAGGGGGTAGTTCAAAGGATCAAAAGGGATAATGATTTTAGACGTAAAATTTTGAAAACCTACCTGGTATTTTGTGTTAAATTATTGCTTACTCTTAAAGTCCCAGCGACTGACAAAGATAGCATTAATTTTGACACAGTGTTTATAGCTTAATTAATCCATCATATTTTAGCATCATTTATTGCCTCTTTTATCCAAAAAGGGTAGTAGATATTTGAAGAGTGTGTGTGTGTGTGTGTGTTAGATGGTTAAATAACGTAGAATCCTTAAGAAGCCTTCATACAGAATCTGCTAGAACTTGAATCACAATGATTTGAAATGTGTTATTAGAATACTAGATTTCTATTTAAGAGATGTTTAAGTCTAATTAGAAGTTTGTGAAAGTAGAATGTGCCATTAACTTTCTCTCCATATCAGGTCATTTGGTGGGGGGGAGCTAAGAAGATAATCTTTGGGCACAGAATTAAAGGCTGGATTTCTGCTTAGCTTTTTAATACCTGTCATGGAAGACTATTAAATATATTCTATTTCCAACTTAAAAAACAGAAAGTTTTAAATCAGAATCACCTATTGAGAACAAGATCTGCTTACTGCTTGCTTTGTGAACTTGTTAACAATGGAGCGTCTCTGTCCCTTAGTTGCCTCATTTATTCAGTGGAAACGGCAATTATTATGTCATAGTGTCACTGTGAATATTAAATACTTAATTTAGATACTGCTTCAAGACAGTATGTGGCACAGAGTAGATTTTCTATAACCGGCATCCATTTATGTTGAGGCAAATATTATTTCTGCTCTTTAATGAATGTACTATTTCTATTTAAAGATCATTGTTCTCCAAGACTTTCAGAGTCTTTTGATACCCTGTTTATACAAATACGATCAATTTAATAAGAATGCAACTATATAAATACTAATTTATTTATTTGAATTGAATAAGAATACAACTATTTAAAGACTTATTTATTTTTTAGTGTATAAATAGTTGCTTATTTTAATGCTCTGGATGCGATTGAATGAATTAATAAACACAAATCATAGCTAATTTTAATATCAAATTGTCATTTTTAAGGCATTGGTACCTAAGTAATTATTTTTACATTAGAGAGATAATTTTTTAGAAGTGTAGCTTCTGCCTAAAGAATGGTCAAGAGTCTACTCCAGTGCACTAATTTCCAGGATATGCTTGGCCAATACTCTATAAATCCACATTAATAAATCAAAAGAATATTTCAGACAAAATGAAATGAAGAGCTCTAGGGTGAATTTGCCTAAGGGATATTAGGAATTCTCTTGCTTTATTATGCAGAGAGAAAATATTATGTTGATCTTTCATTTGCCTTTCTAAAAGAACTCATAAATATTTTATTCATTAATCTTCAGAATACCCTGTGACCAAATTGAACCAGAAGGAGAATTAAAGTTATTACACAGACACAGATGTTGAAATGGGACCAAGTCAGTTCTACATAAAATGTCCCATGAATTGGTATTCATTTATTTTCCAGATATTTATTGAACACCTACTATATGCAATGTATATTATTAGATTCTATGGAAAATAAGGCATAGATAGAAAGATTATAGGATGCCTGCACCTAAAGAATTGTCAATTTAGCAAGAAAAGTGAAGCACAGTTAAACAATGGAACAATTGTTGACATGTAATAAGGAATGCATGTAGAAAACAGTATGTTTAGCTCCCATTTGTTTAAGATATAGTTACAATTTCCCATAAAGACACAGCTTGAAAATATTTATTATATGCCCAAATTAACAGGAAGAACTGGTCTCTTCTTCTGTATTTTTCTTGTGGACTTGGTTAAAAATACACCTTCCTATGATGAGTCTGAGTAACTCGAAAACTTGATTGGGTTGATGAGGCTGGTTGATGGAGCCCCGGGCTTTATTATAACATGCGCGGTACAGATATGCTCTCAAGGTGGAGAATTTCATAGCTGCTACTAGGTTCAAAGCACTTCAGAAAGTGCTACCACAGTCCTGGAGTTATTGTTAGACCCCGAGTCCTGGTATTTCTACTGAAAACGTAACAATCAAACGATTGCTTCTGTCCACCCATGCTTGTGTTGCTTGATTGGTGGAGACTGTTTTTAGCACTTATCTCTCTACATCCTGTATGGTCACTCATCACTGGAACCAGGGCTCAAATTTACTCCCTAATTGGCCTGGACTCCCACTGTTTTAGACTTTTAGTTATCTTGGTCTTTAGTCGACACCACAAACATGCACCTGTCTGCTCATCATGCCCCTGTGGCTGAGTTGGTGAGTTGGCAACAGTCTCAGACAGTTTCTAGACCCAGCCTTTCTAGACTCTCACGTTGTGTACAGACTTCCCCTCTTTCAGCTAGGAATCGTGTCCTCCCACAAGACTCTACCGGAGCATCCTCAGGATATGTTTAGGATTTGGGTCTCGATTGTTCTTCTTCGGGGAGTTTCTTTGACTCTTTTGCAAATATATCCAGTTCCTCCTCAGCAACTTTCATGCCCTTGGTACTATTCAGGGCTAGAGGCAAGAGCAGGGTTGGTCTCTGTAAAACCACACATGCCTGGCCACCAGAGAGGTGATGCAGCATTGGTGTTCATCTACTTAAATTGAAACAAAAAATGTTATTCAATGGACCTGCTCAGAACAAGAAAATCAACAAAAAGAGAATATGATGTTTCTAGTTTTCATCATAACACTAAATTTATATTAGGGCAGTGCCTATGGCTCAGTGAGTAGGGCGCTGGCTCCATATACCAAGGGTGGTGGGTTCGAACCCGGCCATGGCCAGACTGCAACAAAAAAATAGCCAGGTGTTGTGGCGGGTGCCTGTAGTCCCAGGTACTCAGGAGGCTGAGGCAAGAGAATCACCGAAGCCCAAGGGCTGCAGCTGTGAGCTGTGAGCTATGACATTATAGCACTCTATGGAGGGCAACAGAATGAGACTCTGTCTCTAAAAAAAAAAAAAAGCTAAGTTTATAATAACAATATTTTTATTGTTATTAGTTCACCCTCACCAAATACTGGCCACCCCTGCTGTAAATGTTACATGTATAAGAATTTGCTATGATTGGGAAAGGGATTTTGAGCAGGTAGTACTTGAGCAGGATCCTAATGTAAAACTGAACATAAAATAGCATTTTGATAAAAATAGGTGAGAGCATGAAGGCCATCTTAGAAGAAAATAATGGAAAGCCATTAAAGCTTTTATAACATAAAAGTGAAAAAAAGTAATATTTATTGTTAGCACTCTGATAAACATCATACTAGTTGTGGTAGTTACATAGTGATAAGCTTGCCTACACCAACTCTAATTCTCAGAAAAATACTAAAAGGTGAGCATTGTTTCTCACTTTACAGATGATGGAAGGAGGCTTGAATATGTTTAGTAGGTTGTCCAGGAACATTCAACTAGGAATAGAGGCTGCGAGTAAAGTTCAGGGCTTTCTGACATGATAACTCCTGCTCTTCCTGCTCCACCCTGCTTCTAGGAAGGTGCATCTGTGACTCTGTGCAGATGCGTCACACACACACACCAGCAGGTGTCAGGAAGCTGTAATTCAAGCCTGCAGCACTAAGGACTGGTATTGATCAGAGGGCGCTCAAAGGAATGATTGAACACGAAGAGATTTGTAAGGTGAGAAAGGATGATAAGGAGACACAAGTGACTTTTGACTATTCCAGCTTATGTGACTGCCAGAATTCTGGTACTTTTGATAGGAATGGGGCTGTGTGGAGGGCAAGAAGCTTGGGAGGGAGAAGGCATTGATTGTAAACAAGAAGAATTTGATACGATGGTGTTACCTAAAGAAACAGGGTCCAAAATAATGTTGGAAGCTAAAATATTGTTTTTAATTGCAATCACAGCTAGGTTTTTGTTTTTTTCAGAAATTTTTGGAGAAAACATCTCAGATTTCTGTGGGCATATGTTTATAACTCTTCACCACCTAGTTAGTTTAAGTGACCCAGAAACGGAGAGAATTTAAGTAGTGCTGAATGTCAGTTAGAGAGTTACTGCATGTTTTAGTGCCTTTGCTATTTAATAGTCATCCTGAGACTGCCTGGGCTCATACCACATGTATCTTTGGTCTCAGGGATAATGCCGTAGGAGAAGAGATGGTTATTTGAATTTGGTCCTGGCTTTCAAGCAAAATATTACTCTTGCTGAATTTTGTCTATAAAATCAACTTCTCAGGCTCCATTCTCAGCCTGTAAATAATCATTCCTTTTTTAAAATCCTTTACTTTATCAAAATGAGAAAAGAAATGAATAAACGATAAATTAAAGACAATAGAATGCCTTTAAAATAAGAACATCTCTAGCCTCTAAGGCAGGTGTCCATAAATTTAACTGACAAAAACCACACATAGTTTTCTAGATTTGAATGTCTTACTTAAATTTAATTTTAACTAAAATTTGAAACAATTGAAATCACAATAAGTTAAATATAGATGTTACTTTTAAAAACATCATATATTGAATATTATTTAAATTTTATTATGTAGATGGTATACATTGTGGAAAATTTAATTTCTATTCATTAAGACATCAAGCTAAGAGAATAACAATTATCTCTTCCAATAGAAGCTCTCTCAACCTGTCTTCCCTTAAATGATTTATAAGAGTTACTGTATTTTTCTATCCACTGGTTAAAATACACAGGTTGACATTCATAGAAGCCTGAGAACTCTCTACTAATAAACTACTCTGTCATGTTCCTTTATTTTGACTCCATGGTTGGGTATTCATTAAAAAGGTCAAGAGTATTCTTTCATAAATATAAGGTAACTTATCCTTGTCCATATTAATTATATAATCCAATTAAACATCATGTAAAATAGCAAAATAAAGGAACCAATATTAAATGTTTATGTGAAAACTAAGAGATTGCATTAGAAAATTTGATAAAGGCAAACATTTAAAATATTTTGCATTTATTAGATTAAACAGACATCTACAGAACATTTCATTCTAACAAAATTAAATACACATTCTTCTCATCAGCCATGGTACATCTTCCAAAATTGATCACATATTAGGTCATAAGTCTAACCTCAGCAAATTTAAAAGAATATAAATTATTCCTTACATCTTCTCAGACTATCATGGAATAAAAGTTGAACTCAGTAACAATAGGAATCTGCATACTTATACAAAAACATGGAAACTAAATAACCTTATGCTGAATGATACTTGGGTCATAGATGAGATTAAGAAGGAAATTACCAAATTTTTAGAACAAAACAATAATGAAGACACAAATTGCCAGAACCTCTGGAACACCACAAAGGCAGTCCAAAGAGGGAAATTTATAACACTGCAAGCCTTCCCAAGAAAATGTAAAGAGAGGAAGTCATCAACTTAATGGGATGTCTCAAGCAACTGGAAAAGAAGAACATTCCAATCTCAAATCCAGCAGAAGAAAAGAACCAAAATTAGAGCAGAATTAAATGAAATTGAAAACAAAAGAATCATACAGAAGATGAGTAAATCAAAAAGTTGGTTTTTTTGAAAAGGTCAATAAAATAGGTAAACCTATGGCTAACCTAACCAGGAAAAAAAAGAGTAAAGTCACTAATTTCAGCAATCAGAAATGACAAAGATGAAATAACAGACTCCTCAGAAATTAAAAAAAAATCCTTAATGAATATTATAAGAAACTCTATTCTCAGAAAAAAGAAAGTCTGAAGGAAAGAGACCAACACTTGGAAGCACACCACTATCCCAGACTTAGCCAGAATGAACTGGAAATGTTGAACAGGCCTATATCAAGTTCTGAAATAACATCAACCTTACAAATCTACGCACCCCCCCGCAAAAAAAAAGTCCTGGACCAGATGGCTTCACATCAGAATTCTACCACACCTTCAAAGAGGAACCAGTACCTATACTACTTACCCTTTTCCAAAATATAGAAAAAGAAGGAATACTCGCCAACACATTCTATGAAGCAAACATCACCTTGATCCCTAAACCAAGAAAAGACCCAACAAGAAAAGAAAATTATAGACCAATATCTCTAATGAATATTGATGCAAAAATATTCACTAAGATCCTAGCAAACAGAATCCAGCAACACATCAAACAAATTATACAGATGACCAAGTGGGTTTTATCCCAGAGTCTCAAGGCTGGTTCAATATACATGAATCTATAAATGTAATTCATCATATAAACAAAATAAAAAACAAATACCATATGATTCTCTCAATTGATGCAGAAAAAGCTTTTGATAATATCCAGCATCCTTTCATGATCAGAACACTTAAGAAAATAGGTATAGAAGGGACATTTTTTAAACTGACAGAGGCCATCTACAGCAAACCCACAGCCA
>CAUYQV010163916.1:0-12324 GCA_963574575.1 Galagoides demidoff
AACCTCCAACTCCTGGGCTCAAGCGAGTCTCCTGCCTCCACCTCCCAAGTAGCTGGGACCACAGGCACCCGCCACAACGCCCGGCCATTTTTTGGTTGCAGCCATCATTGTTGTTTGGCGGGCCCGGGCTGGGGATTTGAACCTGCCACCTTAGGTGTACGTGGCTGGCGCCTTAGCTGATTGAGCCACAGGCGCCGAGCCACATTATCTAAGTTTTAAATACGATGCACATTTTAGGCACAATTCACCAAGATGGTTTTTTTAAACGTCGTCAACAAAAAGCCAACAAGTCAGCAAACAGTTCTTTGTTAAAAGAAATAAATTTTAAAAAGAAATCAAAAGATGGCCATGGGAATATTGCCCCCTTAGGCTTTTCTAGAAACCTTTCAATAATAAATATCTAAACTCCGGAAGTGTTACTGACAAAAATTTAGGCTTAATCTATGGAAAACAAAAGCCAGAAGAGGGATTTGGTGAAGCAAAGTATGGAGGACATAAACTTCAGATAAAGGGTTGTTTCTTTTTTCTAATGTCTTAAACCTTTCATTGTGGAAAATTTCAAGCTTATACAGACAGCAAAAGCAAAGTAGAAAGGGCTGCCAAGTACATAACACCCAGCTCCAACTATCACCATCTCCCGCCCAGTATAATTTCAACTGTATCCCTACCCACATTTTCTCTCCCACTCCACTAGATTATTTAAAAGCCAATTTCAAGGATCTTATTTCATTATTAAATATTTCAGTATCCATCTCTAAAAGATAACGACTACTTTAAACAAAATCAACATACAATTATCAACTTAAAGTACACTACTTATAGTTTTTTCGTTTTGAGACAGAGTCTCATTGTATGCCCCTGGGTAGAGAGAGTCCCATGGTGTCATGATAGCTCACAGTAGCCTCAAACTCTTGGGCTCTAGGCAATCCTCTTGCCTCAGCCCCCTGAGTAGCTGTGAGTACAGGCACGTGCCACCATGCTGAGCTAATTTTTCTGTTTTTAGTAGAAACGAGGTCTTGCTCTTGGTCAGGCTGGTCTGGAACTTCTGATCTCAAGCATTCCACCCACCTCAGCCTCCCAGAGTGCTAAGATTGCAGGCGTGAGCCACCACACCCAGCCAGTATAAATTTCTTAATATCATCAAATATACAAGGTTCAAGTTTCCTCAGTTTTCTAAAGAACTCTTTTTTGTAATATTCAGTTTATTCATCCAAACAAGGCATACACATTGTATTTGGTTGTTAGGCCTCCTAATTCTCTCGCTTTTTTTTCTTGTAATTTATTTGTTGAAAAAACTGAAGTGTTTGTCCTAGACAGTCTGACTGTGCTAACTGTATCAATTAACATATTCCTCTGTCTCCTGTATTTTGTGTAAATCTGTAATTATAGTTAGCAGTTTGAAGGGACTTAGGCTTCATTTTTTTAACAAACACACTTTATAAGTATTATTGTGGACTTCCTTTTTTTTTTGAGACAGAGTCTAACTATGTCACCCTGGTTAGAGTGCCATGACATCACAGTTCACAGCAACCTCAAACTCTTGGGCTTAAGCCATTCTTCTGCCTCAGCTTCCCATGTCACTGGGACTACAGGTGCCCACCACAATGCCCGGCTACTTTTTTGTTTCAGTTGTCATTGTTGTTTGGCAGACCCAAGCCAGGCTCGAACCTGCCAGCCTCAGTGTATATGGCCGGCACCCTACTCATGAGCTACAGGTGCCGAGCCCATTATTGTACACTTTCATCAAGAGGTACATGCATCTCTCTTTTCAGTGTTAGCAGTCATGAAAGATCATTTTCTGGGTTCATTATTTCATTAGCATTTGCAAAATGGTGACACTTGTCCATTCCTTTCCCTTTGAAAAAAAAAAAAAAATAAATTTCAAAAAATGATGACATGGCAATTTCATCACTCTTTCTTTCCCCAACCACTATTTCATTACCACGTGAAATAATTTTAACAACAAAGACAGGTTAATGCTTGAATCTTTCCCTTTACCACTTTTTAGAAAGGTAAGATGGTTCCCTAGCATTTGCCAAAGGTCCTCAATGAGGTGATTTTTTAAAATACAATAGATTTGCCAGGTATGGTGGCTTATGCCTATAATCCCAGCACTTGGGAGGCTGAGCCTGATGAATTGCCTGAACTTATGAGTTCGAGACCAGCCTGAGCAAGAGCAAAACTCTGTCTCTAAAAATAGCTGGGCATTGTGGCAGGCACCTGCAGTCCCAGCTACTTAGGAGGCTAAAGCAAGAGAATTGCTTAAACCCAAGAGTTTTAAGTTACCATGAGCTATGATAGCACAGCACTCTACTGAGGGCAACAAAGTGAGACTTCCTCTCAAAAACAAACAAACACAAAAAACATAGATTTTTTTCAAGTTCTTCACAGTATGACATCAGTGTTCAAATGGGCATTGCATTAAATCTGTAGATCTCTTTGGATGTTACAGACATTGAAAACTGTTGATTCTTCCCAGCCATGAGCCTGGTCCCTTTTTCCATTTGTTTTGTTTGTTTGTTTGTTTGTGACAGAGGCTCACTATGTCACCCTCAGTAGACTGCCATGGCATCACAGCTCATAGCACCCTCAAACTCTTTGGTTTAAGTGATTCTCTTTCCTCAGCCTCCCAAGTAGCTGGAACTATAGGTGCCTGCCACTATGTCCAGCTATTTTTTGTTGCAGCTGTTTAGCTGCCCGGGCTGGGTTTGAACCCGCCACCCTCAGTGGATGTGGCTGTGCTGTAACCACTGTGCTACAGGCACGGAGCCACCTTTTTCATTTGTTAATGTCCTCTGCAATTTCTTTTCTCAGTTTCATGGTTCTCTCTTTAGAGATCCTTCACTTCCTTTGTTAGGCATAGTCCCAGATATTTCATTTTCTTTGAAGCTACTGTTAAGGAAATTGTGTCTTTGATTTGATTCCTATATTGATTGTTGTTGGTGTACATGAAGACTACTGATTTATTGATTTTATATCCTGAGACATTACTGTATTTCTTCATCACTTCCAGAAGTTCCATAGCTGAGTCCCTGGGCTTTCTAAGTATAAGGTCATATGAGCAGCAAAGACCTCCTCTGTCCCCATTTGGATACCCTTGGGATCCTTCTTTGTTTCATATGGAACCAGAAAAAACCCTGAATAGCCAATGCAATTCTAAGAAATAAAACAAATCTAGAGGCATCACTATACCTGACTTCAGGTTATACTACAAGCCTACACTGATCAAAACAAAATGGTACTGGCACAAAAATAGAGACATATATCTATGGAACAGAATAGAAAACCTAGAAATGAAACCAGCCTCATATCACCATCTGATCTTTGATAAACCAAACAAAGCATATACTAGGAAAAAGAATCTCCATTTAATAAATGGTGCTGAAAGAACTGATTAGCCATATGTAAAACACCGAAATTGGACCCACCCCTCTTACCACTTACAAAAATTGGCTCATGATGGATTAAAGACTTACAGTAAGAACCGTCGAAGAAAGTGTGGGAAAAATTCTTGATGATATAGACCTGGGGAAAGACTTCATGAAGACCCCATTGGCAACTGCAGCAACACCAAAAATACATAAATGGGACATGATCACGCTGAATAGCTTCTGCACAGCTAAAGACACAACAATTAAAGCAAAAAGCTAATCTTAATATTGGTAGATTATATTTGCATGTTATAAATCCAATAAAGGCCTAATTACCAGAATTTACAGAGAACTCAAACTAATCAACCAGAAAAGAGCAAACGACCCCATTTATCAATGGGCAAGTGACATGAACAGAACTCTCTCCCAAGAAGACAGATGAATGCACAATAAACACACGAAAAAAATGCTCATCGTCCCCAGAAAAATGCAAATCAAAACCACCTTGAGATATCACCTAACCCCAGTGAGAAGAGCTCACATCACAAAATCCCACTGCTGCAGCTGCTGGTGGGGACTGCCAACTAATGCAGCCTTTTTAGAAAGAAGCAAGGAGTATTCTCAAAGAGCCAACAGTAGACCTCCCCTTTGATCCTGAAATCCCAGTACTAGGTATCTACCCAGAAGAAAAAAAATAATTTTATCATAAGGACATTTGAACTAGAATGTTTATCACAGCGCAATTCATAATCACCAAGGTATGGAAACAAACCGAGTGCCTATCAACTGACAAAAGGATAAATCAAGGCTGTCCGAGGAACTAGAAGATGAGTACGGAGCATGGGCAATGGCAGCAGGCTGGGGGCCATACCATAGTTCTGGGAACAAGAAGTCCAAAAAGTGTTCCCGGCATAAAAAAACCTACTCTATGTGCATCTACAAGGTGTTGAAGCAGGTGCACCCTGACATCAGCACCTCTGCCAAGGCCATTAGCATCATGAACTCATTCGTGAATGATGTGTTTGAGTGACTTGGTGAGGCCTCCCGGCTGATGCAGTACTCGGGGAAAAAAATTAAAAAATAAAAGGATAAATCAACTATGATATATCAATCACGAAATACTATTCACTCATAAAGAAAATGGAGATTTTATATCGTCTGCATATACCTGGATGGATGTGGAGAACATCCTTCTGAGTAAAAATCACACAAGAATGGAAAAGCAGGGGCAGTACCTGTGGCTCAAAGGAGTAGGGCACTAGCCCCATATGCTGGAGGTGGTGGGTTCAAACCCAGCCCCAGCCAAAAACTGCAAAAAAAAAAAAAAAATGGAAAAGCAAGCATCCGTTCTATTCCAAGAATGAAAAATTGAGTGTCTCAATACTGATCTGAAACTAGTAGATGAACAACTACATGACCACATGAGAGGAAAACACAATTACACTGTGTAATTAGGGAGAGGGGGGAGAAGGAAGGGAAGGAGGAGGAAGGGGAGAAGGGAGGGAAGGAGGGAAGGAGGGAGGGGAGGAAGGGAGGGGATTTGGTAAGCTCTCACCTAACGGGCACAGTGCAGGGGTATAGGGCATACCTCCTGAGTGAAGGGGCTCAACTACAACTTGGACTGTACCTAACAAATGTAAACAAGGTGACATAACCATATGTACCCTTATATTAATCTGAAATAAATCAATAAAATACCCTAGATTCATGAATTTTAAATATATTGAGGTGTATTAATCCACTGTGATCACTATTCTTACTAATTGGGCAGTATGAGCCTCTCCAAGTTCACTCCTGCTCCCCTGACATGACCCCAACTATTCTTTGATGCTTTTTCACTCTCTGGCTTGACAAGATGTGCCAGACTCTTTCTATGTTTCCTAGTTTTAATATTAGACACAGTTAGCAAAAACAGACAGCTCCTGACTTAAGATGATGGTTCAATCCAATTTTAGGATATAGGGGTTTTCTTAAGGTCCCGGTTTTACATCTGCATCTCTTTTCTCTCCCACTGAAAATCCTAGCTCCTAACAATGTCAGCATATCTCTTTGCTGAATTGCTAAATAACGTTTCTGAGCAATTTTGAACAAGAACACAAACTGATCATGAAATGTAATTTTTTGAAGCAGTATTTAAGTTTATATTGTTTTAGGTAAATTATTTATTTTATGTATATATATAATTATTTTTTCTGAGACAGAGTCTCACTATGTCACCCTGGTTAGAGTGCTATGCGTCATAGCTCACAGCAACCTTAAACTCTTGGGCTTAAGCAATTCTCTTACCTCAGCCTCCCAAGCAGCTGGGACTACAGGTGCCAGACACAATGCCCACCTATTTTTTGTTGTTGTTGTTGTTGTAGTTGTCATTGCTGTTTGGCAGGACCTGGGTGGGGTTCAAACCTGCCAGCCTCGGTATAGGTGGCCGGAGCCCTAGCCACTGAGCTACAGGTACCAAGTCTTATTTTATATATGATTAATAAGTATGATTAAAAAGTAGACCTCCCATTTTAAATAATAAGTATGATTTGTAACTTATTCCAGAGTATAATGCTATAATTCATGTGGGAAATGCATTATATAACATCCCTTAAAACTTCAACTAACAGTTCACATTCTAAGTGGATTCTCTTTCTGAAGAGTAATGAATGACACCAACTGCCATTTCATTCATACAAAGTACATCTTGCAAACTAATATTCAATCCACACCATGCCCATACTAAAAATGTAAGGAAATGTCCCCCAATTAGTAATCAAATCCCTTTCTTAGCATTTGCTCCTTTTAATCTCCTCTTGTTTACCTTATGCCTCTCATACTTCATGATTTCTTGTTGTAAAATTGCTAAGTGTACACATTCTCTAATGTTCTTACCACTTTGGGCCCTTATTCTATGAACTTCATTGTTATTTTTATGCCTTCTTGCCTGTAGTTGCTCTGTTTTAATTTATAATTTTTTTTTGAGACAGAGTTTCATTATGTCACCCCCGGTAGAGTGCTTTGGCATCACAGCTCACAGCAAACACAAACTCTTGGGCTTAAGCAATTCTCTTGCCTTAGCCTCCCAAGTAGCTGGGACTACAGGTGCCTGCTACACCCCTGGCTATTTTTTGGTTGTAGTTGTCATTGTTGTTTGGCAGGCCCAGGCTGGATTTGAACCCACCAGCTCTGGTATATGTGGCTGGCGCCCTACCTGCTGAGCTACAGGCCCAAGCCTATATTAATTTTTAACTGTCGTAAAATACACACACACACAAATGTATCATCTTAAATATTTTTAAGTGTATAGGAGTTTTAATATTCAGATTGTCACACAACTAATCTGCCAAACTCTTTTCATCTTGCAAAACTTTTCATCTTGCAAAACCTCATATAAGTGGAATCATATAGTATTTGTTTTTCTGTGTCTTGGCTTATTTCTCTCAGCATAATGTCCTCAAAGTTTATACATATCATAGCACGTGCCAGAATCTCCTTCCTTTTTACAGCTGAATAATATCCCACTGCATGGACACCACAGGTAGATCACATTTTGTTACCCTTTCACCAACTGATGGACACTTGGGTTGCTTACATCTTTTGCCTGTTGGAAATAAAGCTGCTATGAACATGGCTGTCTAGGATTTCTTTGAGAGCCTGCTCTCAATTCTTTTGGGTATACATCCAGTAGCAGAATTGTTGGCTCATGAGACAATTTTATTTATTTTTAAGAGATGGACTCTTACTCAGTTGCCCCAGCTGCAGTGCTATGTTACAATAGTAGCTTACTGTAGCCTTGAACTCCTGAGCTCAAGCGATCTTTGTGCCTCAACCTTCAAAGTGACCGAGGCGCATGCCACTGCATACAGCCAATTTTTTAAAAAAAATTTCTGTAGAGTTAGAGGTTCACTATGTTGCCTGGTTCTGAACTCCTACCCTCAAGCAATCTTCCCACTGCAGCCTCACAAAATGCTAGGATTACAGGCATGAGCCACCACACCTCACCCTCTCTATTTAAATTTTTGAAAAACTACCATGTTATTTCCCAGAGCAGCTAAACCACTTTACATTCTACCACCAATATACAAGTAGGTTTAAACAAAATTTTAGCACCAAATTAAAAGGTATCTGCTACAGTTTGAATGTTGTATTCCAAATGAAATTCATGTGATGAAATATAATCCCCAGAGTGACAGTATTAAGGGGGGGGACCTTTGGGGAATTGATTGAGTTATGGGGGGTATGCCCTGACAAGTGAATGAATGCCATTATAAAAGAGGTTTCAGAAAGCGACCTCACTCTCTCTCCCTTCCATCTTCTGCCACATGAGGATGCCCTAACAAGGTGCATCAGTGACAAATGGCACCTTACCAAACACCAAACCTACTGGTGACTTGATCTTGAACTTCCCAGCCTCCAGAAGAATGAGGAAATAAACCTCTATTAGTTATAAATTACCCAGTCTCCGGTATTCTGTTACAGCATTGAAAACAGGCCGAGACAGTATCTGACATCCACCTTAGTAATACTGAGCTGCATGGAGTGGGGCTCAATATAGACAAGCCAGTGATACTCCCCAGCATGAGAGTGGGTTATCTACTTTACCATCTGAAAACTGAGTAGGATGTGTGGAGGCTCCAGCATGAACTTAGTATTAAACCAGAGTGGACTTGCCAGTATTTTGGCATCCTGGGTGGCCAATATGGGTAGTGCAGGCTATGAACAGACTCTCAAAGATATAAAGCCACTCCCAGGGAATGAGTCACCCAGAGAAGACAAATAATACCTCCAGTCAACTGGAACTTATATTCTTCTCCTGAAAGTTCTCACCCATTTCCCTAAGTATTACCTGAGATAGAAACTAAACATAAGATGAACATAGGAGATAAGAGATGTCTATCTCTAGTTTTATAAACTTGGCCAGTTACTAGGTTGCCAAATTGAGTTAATAACATATGTCCCTACCTAATGCTCATTTAATGTTCAGATTAAATGAGATGATGAGGGTGGCGCCCGTGGCTCAGTGAGTAGGACAACGGCCCCATATACCGAGGGTGGTGGGTTCAAACCTGACCCCAGCCAAACTGCAACAAAAAATAGCTGGGCATTGTGGTGGGCACCTGCAGTCCCAGCTATCGGGAGGCTGAAGCAAGAGAATTGCCTAAGCCCAAGAGCTGGAGGTTGCTGTGAGCTGTGACTCCACAGCACTCTACCAAGGGTGACAGAGTGAGACTCTGTCTCTAAAATAAATAAATAAATAAGATGATGAATAGGAAACAATCCCTAAAATATATGAAGTGCCACTTAACAACAAAGTACTACTACAAAGCAATAACTTTTTTGAAACATCACTGTCACTTCCAGAACTAACTCCCCTCTCCCAAGGTACAAACTAAATTTTGTTTGAATATGTTCAATTTCCATATTGATTTTTTTTTTTTTTGAGACGGAGCCTCAAGCTATCCCCCTGGGTAGAGTGCCATGGCATCACAGCTCATAGCAACTTCCAACTCCTGGACTCAAGCGAGTCTCCTGCCTCCGCCTCCCAAGTAGCTGGGACCACAGGCGCCCGCCACAATGCCTGGCCATTTTTTGGTTGCAGCTGTCATTGTTGTTTGGCAGGCCCGGGCTGGGGATTCGAACCCGCCACCTTAGGTGTACGTGGCTGGCGCCTTAGCCGATTGAGCCACAGGCGCCGAGCCCATATTGATTTTTTTAACCACACTTATCATATCACAACTTTAGGGGGAAAAAAAAAGGACACAATATTGAGAGAATCAGATAGATCCTTACCACTCACCTGGAGGTGATTTAGAGAAGTGCAACAAAGGTGAGGTTTGAAAAAAATAAGAATTAGCCCTTAATTAGAAAAGGTCCACGGAGATGGAACCAAGAGCCTAGAAAAGAAGCAGTTTATTGATGATTGAGTACAATGAACTTGCTGCTCCTTAGTGTTACCTAATGATGGGAGATCTTATCACCAAAAGTACTGAAACAAAGGGAAATACAGCATTAGAACTGTTGAGTGAGATAAGCTTTAACATCCCCTCCAGGGAGGCGCCTCTGGCTCAGTGAGTAGGGCAGCGGCCCCATATACCAAGGGTGGTGGGTTCAAACCCAGCCCCAGCCAAACTGCAACAAAAAATAGTCAGGGGCGTTGTGGCGGGCACCTGTAGTCCCAGCTACTTGGGAGGCTGAGGCAGAAGAATAGCCTAAGCCCAGGAGTTGGAGGTTGCTAGATCGACTCCACTACACTCTACTGAGGGCGAAAAAGTGAGACTCTGTCTCTACAAAAAAAAAAACAGTCTTTGATTCACAAAGACACAGAGCAACTCCCTGATGGGCTAAGCTTCATCCTCTTCACAGAGGGCAGGATAAACCTAGTACAGGGTGGGGAGTGGGGGAAGGGGAGAGTAGAGAGAGAGAGACAGACAAAGAGAGAGAAGGAGGGAGGAAGGTGGGGAAGGGGAAAGCAGAGAGAGAAAAGAAGGGAGGGAGGTGGTGAAGGGGAAAGCAGAGAGAGAGAGAGAAGGAGGGAGGAGGGTGGGGAAAGGAAGAGCAGAGAGCAGTAAGGAGGGAAGGGGGTGGGGTCTCAGGGTGTGACACACCTTTTGGGGACAAGACACAATTATAAGAGGGACTTTTCCTAACAAATGCAATCAGTCTAACCTGGTTTCTTCAACCTCAATGAATCCCTAACAATAAAAGAAAAAAAGCAGGGGGGAATGATCTTACATTGTAACCCTTGGGATTTAGAGCCAAGATCAAGGAGTTGTCACAGGCAATGGTAGCTATTAAATTCCATACTGAATTCTGAGGGAAACTATGATTGACTATGGTTGAGTTCTTTTTGTTGTTGTTGTTGCAGTTTTTGGCTGGGGCCGGGTTTGAGCCTGCCACCTCCAGTATATGGGGCAGGCACCCTACTCCTTTGAGCCACAGGCGCTGCCCTGGTTGAGTTCTTTAAAATAAAAAAACAAAAATTCTGCCCATATTCCCAGAACAATTTAAGGATTGTTCTAGTTAGAAGTAGAGTAATAAACAAGACCATCTTTGAAAGGGCTTCCTGTTCAGTCCTTTGATCCACAGTTTGAAAGTAGGGCTGGGCACCATGGCTCACACCTGTAATCCTAGCACTTTGGGAAGCGGAGGCAGCATTGCTTGAGCTCAGGAGTTTGAGACCACCCTGAGCAAGAGTGAGACCCTGTCTCTAAAAATAGCCTGGCACTGTGGCAGGTGCCTATAGTCCCAGTTATTGGGAGGCAGAATCAAGAGGATCATTTGAGCCCAAGGTTGCTGTGAGCTGTGACACTACAGCACTCTACTGAGAGCCACAAAGTGAGCCTATGTCTCCAAAAAAAAAAAAAATGAAAGAAAGAAAAGAAAACTTTGAAGCACAAGTGAATATCTAAATGTTTTTCTTAAAAAGAAAAATGTTTTCAGGTGGCACCTGTGGCTCAGTGAGTAGGGCACCGACCCCATTACTGAGGGTGGCAGGTTTGAACCCAGCCTGGCCAAACTGCAACAAAAAATAGCCAGGCTTTGTGTCGGGTGCCTGTGGTCCCAGCTGTTCAGAAAACTGAGGCAGGAGAATCTCCTAAGCCCAGGAGCTGGAGATTGCTGTGAGTGGTGTGATACCACAGCACTCTACCAAGGACGACAAAGTGAAACTCTGTCTCTAAAAAAAAGAAAAAAGAAAGAAAGAAAAGAAAAAGATTTTCTTTATGTTTCCTTTGCTTGGAGCTGAAAGGATTTAAGGGTTTTTTGAAAGACAACAGGTGACTCTCAGTATAATACAAGACATAAAAAGAATGGCAAGAGACCTGGCTGCAGTTAAAATACTACCTCAGAAAGAATCATTTACAAAGTTACAAAGATAGGCTTATTATTCTCCAAGTAGAGCATATGAATCCCTTTATCAAGTTTACTCTGGTTTCATAAGTTGTTTGAGAGGCTAACCCTATATTAACACTGTTCTTTCAGTATAGTTGAGCTATGCTGATGCTCCTGCTTACCAATTAATCTCAAATCTTTTGATGGTAGATTTAAAATAAATGAAATCTTTTATAAGATTCCATTAATTAAGAACCTAAAAAGGGGGGTACAGCAATGTGTAGCAAAGATTCTGTAATTTGCATGGGTGTCATTCAATGAAATCCTTTTCACGTAGTTGGCAAAAGAAATTTGACTATATTAATTCAACTCATTCTGTAGAATTCCAAAGAGGAAAAGGAGACAAACATTTCCCTTAAGAGCTTTGGATATGCCCACTAACAGCCAAAGCAAAGTATGAGCTGTGAAGTCAACCCTTCCACAGAAGGGGAAGTGTCCGAGGTTATGCAAATAAAGCTGCCTCCACCAAAACATTTGAAAAGGAAAGGGAAAGGGAAGCCCATTTAATAATCTGAGCCGGAAAGGAACAGAGAAACACCCTGCCATATTTTCAATGAGATCAAGGATATATGTCAAGCCGTTTCTATACTGCAACAATTTCCCAGATATAAAGAGGATCTAAAATCTTGCTAATACTAATTTAAAAAAATTAAAACTACACAATCTTCCAAAATATCACGTAGCCTCACATCAGTCTAAGCAGTAGATTAGAAAAGCAGAAAATTTCCCCAAGACTCAAAAACAGTAACCAATAACAGAAGGCAAAGAATGGGGAGGTCAAGGAAGTGGTTTAGTGGGGCAGAATGCAGGGGAGGAGCAGAGCACTGAGCGATCTGGGAAATCCCTTTCTGCTACTTTCTCCAGTACAGACTAGAAAACGGCCTTCTCTACCTGAATGGCCTTTTCTTGGCCTATGATGAGTATCTTTCAATGAAAGTCAGGAGCCCTGGACTCATCTCTCTTTAAGGCATCCCTATTTCTGAGGGAAGAGTTGGACATTCGTTATAAGGTAAGCTCAGTCTGAGAGAGGATACCGGAGAGGGGCGAGGTCTGGGAGACCAGGTCTTCTCAGGGAGACCAC
>CAUYQV010163918.1:0-24201 GCA_963574575.1 Galagoides demidoff
AATAGGGCTGTGTACATTAGATACTTTTTCTTCTATTCTTGAGATACTTTGCTAAGAAGAACATTTTCCAATTCCATCCATATAGACATGAAGGAGGTAAAGGAAAGAAGGTGTCTTGTTAGGAGTAAAGCAGTGACAGTCACACAATGGAAAGTATTTTCAGTCTTCTACCCTACAGATTGTCTGAACACAGGACTTCCCTATGTACAATTTCTGACTGTAGGCTTGGAAACACATGGGGAAAATTTAAGTGGCCAAAGCTTTTGATCTCTGTCTTATTCTTTCCTTGCCTTTCCTGAGTTGACCCAGTCAATGTCCAGGGACTTGCAGAACTCCTAGTGGGTGGGTAGGCTGGGGCTGTACCAGGCCAGGGCATCTGGGGGGCTTCCCAAGTTTCCTGACTTAAATCCTCACCTGATAAATGACGTCAAACTGCTAACTGTGATTAGAACTGTAATGCAGGAGACTTTCCAGAGAACCTGGGCAGGAGCGGCCATGGCTTGTGCCCCTGTGGCGCCAAGAGAGGGTCAGAATGTTTGACCCCATAGACAGAAAACTAGTTTGGGGATATCTGAGTAAAATTCAGCAGCTTAGTGGAGACAGGATATCAGCAGAGTTTGAAGAGATTTAAAATTTACCCTTAAGCAGAGAAACTCTAGCCTGAAGGCTGTAATGCTAACTGTTCCTCTCCCATGCCCTAAGGTAACTTTGTTTGTTACCTACTGAGTTCTGCATGGTGTCAAATTGTTCTTTGACTGAGAGCCTCCACCCTGATGACCTTTTCTGTAATCAAAAGACTCCCCCAACCCACCCAGTCTTGAGATTATTAAGTCTTTACTACTTCATTCTGGAAACACAAGCCCAAAAATCTTAATAAAACCTTTTGAGAATTTGGTTCAAGGAGGCTCCTATCTACATCAGTACAGACACAGTGTTGGTTTCTCCAGGTCTCACCACACTTTTTTTTTACAAAAATTCTACTTGATGATTTCCTGGTAGGATTTCTCCCTCTGCCCCCAGACCTCAGTGATCTGATGGGGAAAGTCCCCTTTTGTGGAATTTCCATTCCACCACGTTCCAAGCTTCCTCCTGCCCCACAACACAAAATGGCTTAACAAATGTCTTCCAAAATTCCTGACTATTCAATAATTGGCCTTTAAGTTGGCTTCAGTACACTGTTGAAAGTTTAATATTTGCATGGGTGGAAGGACCAAATTTAATACTGAACCTAGAATACTCTGCAATTCATACCACGCAAATATTGATAATTCCTGAATTATTCAACTCTGATGTGACCATAGTAAGAATGTCAGGGAAAGGTCCTGCAGGGAAGAAGTCATGTTTCTTGGACAGCAGCAGCACATCACACAGGGGACATCTGTGACAGGTGGTAGGGAATCTGATTCTGCTTTATTACACAGTGGTGTTGGTATTGGCAGGAAAGCATCAACTGTAACAAAACAGGATGGAATTATGTTACAATTTTAGTTGCGTGTGTCAGGGTGACTAACCTTAGGTAATCACTCTGTTTATGGTATAGTTGTTATAATCATGTATAAATGGAATATGGAGTTCTTTGGTTGCTTTATTCCTTGGTCAGAGGAAAGTATTTTTTTCACATTGTAATGAGATAACATATAACTTTAAACAACATGGCTAAGATGATTATGTTCCATAAACACCTACGAATGATGGCAGTCTTGATATTTCTGGCCACAGCCTGCAGTGTCGTGCTCTGGGAACCGAAACTATCAGTTTTGGCCCTTCCCATGTTGCTTATGGTGGCACTAAGAAAAGTCTTTAAATTCATCCAATCTCAGGGCAGATTAATAACAACCTTCGTTTCAGTCTGAGTTCCTCAAATGTTATGTTGAAGGTTGATTAAAGGTTAGAGACCTGGTGCTGAGGATATCACCAGAAGACCTGGGAAGTGCAGCCACCAGTAGGTGGGAGCAGAATTCAGCATTATTCAGGGGGATGATCAGTGACTCGACATTTGCAAGACATTAAAGTCACTCAGAGAGACGGCACAACCTGTCCCCAGGTGACGGGAAAAACAACAGCATGAGACAGATCAGGCTTTCAGCCAAAAGTGTCTATTAGCCGCAATGCACTGAAAATGTCTCTGTGTTATCCGATTTATAATGGCTGGCTAGGAAAAAGAGAGCCTTAGAAAGCCATTCTTGCTTAGGACCCTTCAAACAAGAGAACGTCTTCATGAAGGATCTGGGAACGAGCTAACATAGCTTCCTGGGAGACAGAAGTGATTACGGGGAGATTGATTCTGAGCCTCCTACCTACTGAGAGAGGAGGATTGAGTGATGCTCATGAGAAACCAAAGAACACAGGTTGCTCTTGGGAGAAACGTGCTATTCTAAGAAAATTGCATTTTGGTACTATAAAAGGAAGGCATGGATTAGAATACGCTGCTTTATCTCCTCTCTTTTCAGTATTCCCTCCTCACACACTCTAATTGCTCCCCCTTTTTTTCTGGCCTGAATTATTCTTCAGTTATGACCTCTGTGTGTTTATCTAGCTTTTTGTATCCCAAGATCATCCCTTAAAAATCTGTGATGACTTTCCTTGTTCTACACTTTAGAATACTAGATTCCTCCTCTGTTTGGTGGAGCTGCTCTCCGTGACTGTATCAGGAGGACAGAGCCATGAGACCTGGTGTCCCAGTATCCATATTTGTGGGCATCCCAGAACGCTGGCTGGTGGAGGATCTCAGTGATGGTGGCAGAGCAGTGCGCTTTGTCACATTCCCTGGGAGAGTGGGTGTAACTGGGAGTTCACTTCAGGGTCCAATCTGTTTTGCACGGCTGTTATCACTGAATAAGACTACGCCTGTGTCCTTCATGAACAAAGTGCCTCAATACACCAACAAATCCATAATCAGATTTACAGTCTAAAAAGAAGTAAAGTAAACTTGGCTCAGATGTATCCTTTCCCCAGCACCACATTCCATTTCCTGAGCAAATTACATCGGCATTATATTTGATTGACAGTTACAGTTAAGATTTAATGCTAAGGCGAGGGTGCTAAGAATAAATTGTGGTCTCCTCGGCAAAATCAGGAAGATTTTTTCCAGCTTCATTTTCATGGAACAATTAAGACTGACCCACATCAGATTCATGATCCCTAAGCACCTGAGAGGAAAATAGTGAAAACATCTTCACCCACTTGATAAAGAAAGAAATATAATGTGAACTTTACCTTCACAGAATTTGTGTCCTTGTCAGAAAGTTACATTTTAAGTAAATAAACTTCTGTTTTTCTGTTATTATATTTTATTATTCCCCCCCTTTGATATTTTACAAAGTCATGATCAGGAATCAGGCTAAAATTTGGTGACTGTTCAGGTCACACTCACTGAGCATTCTATGTAAGGACTGCTCCCCGTTTAATGCTCTTTAAACGTACCTGTGTTTTTGAGCTATGGCCTCTGTTTATGTACCAGCCAGCCTCTGCTGCCACCCCTCTCTTGTCTTGCTAAACACGTTCTTGGGAGAACTTCTTAGGGTCCAGGCGCAGACTAGTCCACCCACCTGCATACTGCCTCACCTTGATGGTCTGCACAAACCAAGCTGGCATTTCCCTCTGGAGACCAAGGTAAGGTCTTCTGGAGGATGCAGACCAGGGCACACCAGGCTGGGGCCAGCATCTCCTTGGTGCTGTGCCCAGAGACTCAGCCTCTCTCCTAACACAGAGCATCAGCGTTCATAGCCTCTCCCCTCTCCCCACAGACTGACGATTTGGTCCCTGGAATTTGATTTGTGTCCCTGTACCCCCAGATATGCACCTGTGATGCCTAGTGGGTCTTCACAAAACACTGAAAGAATGAACATAGCCGTGGATTGGGTGGGTGGGTAAAGAGGAAGTTCTCCTCCTAGAACTTACCATGGGAAGGAGGCAGTTGTAGAACAGTATGGACCACAGATATGAAAAGGCAGGAAAAGTCCTCATCCCTGCTGATGGAATTTGCATGCTGGCATGTTCATTTCAAAATACACTTGAAATTTTAGGATTTTAGACTTCGTGGGCTGACAAGGTGATGTTGTGGCAGCAATGATTTCAGTACCAGGTAGCTACAGTTTCATATCAGCATTTACCCTTTGAGTGAGCACACTGATGCTCTCTCTTTTTTTTTCCTTTTTCTTTTTAAAATATCTTTATAGCTTTAGTTCAAACACATAGACTTTACCCTCAAAAACTTTTGGGAAAAATAGTTATGTACCAATCCAGTTTTAATACATCCAATTTGAGTTTTTTTGGAGCAGAACTATTTTCTGAGATAGGAAGTTTGTAAAAGTCCTGGATTTATCACTTGCGCATGGACTTTGAGTAAAATCTGTCTCTTCTTGGAGGATAGATTATAGACAAATCCTAAATCTTTAACATGAAAATTACAGAAGTTTTCATCCTGGTTTAATATTTTACTCTTCTTGGAGGGAGTAACCAGCATTTCTTTCTTTCTTTCTTTCCTTTTTTTTTTTTTTTAGAGATAGAGTCACAAGCTGTCACCCTGGGCAGAGTGCTATGACATTATAACTCACAGCAACCTCTAACTCTTGGGTTCAAGTGATCCTCTTGCCTAAGTTTTTCTATTTTTAGTAGACACTGGGTCTTGCATTTTGCTCAGGCTGGTCTCGAACCCATGACCTCGAGCTATCCACCCTCCTCAGCCTCCCAGAGTGCTAAGATTTACAGGCGTGAGTCTCTGCGCCCAGACATAACCAGCATTTCTTGAGGAATTATTTGGTGATGAATAATGTGCTAAGCATGTGACACATTATTATATTAACATGTGACAATGTTACTTTCTTTAGCCTTTTCGAAGACCTTCTAAAGTGTTGTTTTCTAAGACCTCATTTTCAAGGCCCTTCTATGATATTATTGTAGCTAAGGGCACTGAGCTAAGTAATTTGCCCCATGCAGGGCCAAGTCTGGATTGGAAGAGTAATTTGGACTTTACAGACACGTCTGCTCTCCACCCTGCTCTGTCTCTGTCTCTTTTCCTTGGGGAGTGGGAGGAGGAACCAGGCAGCACTGGGGAGGAGCCAGAGCTGTGGGCAGAGGAGGGAGGAACAGGAGGCGGGAACCAGTTGCCCTATCCCAGCTCCTGGATGCCCAGCCCCGCAAGCAAAGCACAAACCACTCACCTCAGTCTCTGTCAGAAAAGCAAATACACACACCTCTGCTTTTCTTTCGGGTGGGAATCCTTCCCTCTCTCCTAATTAGTTACTTGTCTTAATCCTACCAGTGTTGTCATGTTTTAGAGGGGAAAATGGCTGGGGGCAATGGCTCTCACCTATAATCTAGCCCTCTGGGAGGCTGAGGAGGGAGGACCCTTTGAGGTCAGGAGTTGGAGACTAGCCTGAGCAAGAGGAGGACCCCTGTCTCTATTAAAAATAGAAAAATTAGTCAGGCCTCATGGAGGGTGCCTGTAGTCCCTGCTACTGGGAAGGCTGAGGTAAAGAGGGTCACCTGAGCGCAGAAGACTGAGGTTGCTGTGAGCTGTGACACCACAGCCTTCTCCCCAGGTGACAGAGTGAGACTCTGTCTCAAAACGTAACTAAATAAATAAAAACTGAGGAGAGAAATAAATGGGTGCTTGATTTGTACATGTAAATTAGCACGATGCAGGTGGGAGGGGTGAGATGTCACACAGGCTTAGAGTCTCGTCTGTCCTCTCCTTCACTGAGGCATGCTGCTCTCCATGGCCATGACCACAGAGGGAGCTCCAGCCTGGACATCGCTTCCTGACCAGTAACCACACACCCGACTCCGGGCCTACAGGCTTTGATCGAGTCCAGGAAGTGAGGGATCAGAAGATCCCTCAGTTTTCAACCAAAACCTCACTCTGATATTCTGTCAATTCTGGGAAGCCAGGAACTGTGTACTCAGAAGCAGTGAAGCTTCCATTGTTTTCATTTTGTTAATTTGCACACCTCTTAGAGCTTCCTAAATATACTCCACAAACAGGATCTGTTTTATCTGCTCAAGACAAGAAATCCTTACTGGTAATTGGAGCTCACTGGAGGCTCAGTGACAATCTTGGGAGAATAGTTCATCTTCATTTTAAGAATGAGCTAGGAGGGATGGAAAATCCCTCAGTGACTTGTCCAAGACCACATGCCTATGGGAGTCCATGCCACCAAAACATTTCTCTAAGAAACTTGGCTTGGATTTTGTTTAGTAGCAATGGACTGTTTTTCTCATGTAGAAACTGACTTGGCTAAAGCAACTTTAAGGTCACAAAATGCTTTACCATAGATAAGGGCAAGGCTTAAAAATAACTTTCAGGCATCGACCCCGTTTTTATCTTCTGTAATCTCTGTTTCTGTAAATGGGTTCAGATGGTATTTCACCTAATTATCCAGATTTTCTTACCAATTACTTTTTTCTTGATGTAGAAACTTTTGAGATTAGCTTATGTGATGAACACTTACATTAAATTCTCATAAGAATCCTACTGAGTAGATATTAAATTTTTCCCCAGGTAAAGGTGAGGGAAGTGACATACGGCTCAGGGAAATGGCATTTTGTTCAAGTTCACTAGACCCTGACATTCTCGTTCAAGTCTGAGCTATGAGCTCTAAATGCTAAGCTATGAGCTCATAAGTCCTGAGCATTAAGAGTGTTTTGAGTTCTAAGAAATCCTTACTATTTCTTGAACAACCGTTCATACGTTGCTCTTCACGAATGCTGGTGGGTCTCATCTGTTTGTTATGTGTTCCCAGCATAGGGGACAGTTAATGTCTATGTTCTCTGTGCTATGATAAGCATTGGGTAGAAGATTGCAGAGTTTTGTTCTCTATTCAGTCTGCATGGAATACTAATCATATTTGTTGATAGTATTAGAATAACATGTATAAAATAATAAAACTTGCCGAAAATTTTCCGTAATAGATAAGCTGGAAATACTCTAAAGCCTATTGAATAAGTGATAGAGTAGATCAATGGCTTCAAAAACTTTGTCAAATGTCAAAACAATAAGCATTTTAATTCATTGATCTGAATCTTTTCTTTTTTAGTTTTAACATCATTATTAATTTAAAAAGTATTTTTAACAGTGAAATAAAATCCTTTTGGATTCTAAGAAAACATGTTGTATAAGCTTTCTAATTTTGCTACAATTTTTCAAATAGATTTTATTAAAAAAATTTTATTAAATCATAGCTGTGTAAATTAATACAGTCATGGGGTACAGTGTGCTGTTTCTATATACAATTTCAAATATTTTCATCAAACTGGTTAACACAGCCTTCATGTCATTTTCTTAGGTATTGTGTTAAGACATTTATATTCTATGTTTAGAAAGGTTCACATGTACCCTTAATAAGATGAACCATAGGCGTAAATTTGTGATCGAGTGTGACTCTGAACAACTTCAATCATTATTTTTCAACTCTATAAATTCTGTGCATTCAAATTCTGTGATTTTGTTAACAGATATTTTGTTAACAGTCATTATCATTTTAGGCAATTGGCGTATATTTTCATTCAATCGTTGCACCTTATTTAAGGTATCGTAGGTGAGCAAAGTTGCCTAAAAAAGCTTAAGTGTGAACATCAGCACACTTAGTAAGCGAGGATGTCAGCATTTAAATTTAAGTTGCATCAAATGGTTTTATTGCCTCTTCATCTTTATTTTATCTTACATGGGTTTTAAAATATTTAAGATATTGAAAGCATATAGAAAATAAACATCCACGTATAAAAATAATAAGTAAATCACTGCCAAAGCGTTTCCAATCCTGTTGAATTCCCTGGCATATTCTTTTATAATCATTGTCTTCCTCCTTTAATCTTCTTGGAATCCCAAATTGGGAGGTTATTTGTTCCTGAAACTTCTGTGCAGATGTATATTTTCCTAAGCAAAATAGTCACATGTTTTCCCATATATAATTGGTAGAAACTGAGACATTTAGAGACAAGATAAAAGATAAAAGAAGCAAGAGTGAGGGAAAGAATAAACTGTGTCACCTGCAGACACAGAGCTCGAGCTGAAGAACTGTCATCCACTCACCTCTTCCCGCTGACAGCCAGTCACAGCCACTCACCAGCATCTTCCTATCCTGCACATTCTCCTCTGTACGTGTGTGTACCCTCCCTCTCCTCCAGGGCACACTTTAGAACCCAAGTTCCTTGACACCTCCCCTCCCCTGAGGGGTCCAGCCATGGCTACTCCAATGGCATGGGAATTGGAGGCATCTCAGTGGCTTCCCTAAGGCACTTGCTGGTAGCCATACACAAGAACCTGGCTCAGTGGTGCTTGGTATTTTGGAGCAGCCTCCCTGACAGCTTGTCATGGGGCTGGGGCAGCTGTATTAGTAAGTTCCACCTGCCTCAGTGCTCCCTATCCTAGCATGAGCCTCCCAGTGAGGCCACATCTAGGCCCCAGGGCCCAACACCAAGAGTAAGTGGGTCTCCCTTTCTTCATTTATTTCACTGTATTGTTAACATGTAAAATGAATATGTGTACCATAGAGCCTCCATAGCTGACCACCTCCCTGTAATTGACCACCATCTGAAGCTGATCTAATTTCCATAGACCAGACATGCACCACATGTATGTAACAGTATCAGTGCAGCAGGCCGAGGTCCTGATGTTGACACCTCCATATGGTGACCAGTTTGTTACGGTCCTTTGGGTGGTCAGCTTACAGATGTTCTGCTGGATTTTTATTTTTATCCAACTCAGCCTTTTTCATTTCTAGTTTAAGTATCACTTTTTACATAGTTTTTAAAAATCAATCCTACTACTGGACATTTACCTTTCAGCTAAGTAATAAGAAATGTGTTGATAAAATGCCTGAGACATTTACAAATCTGCAAAATACTTTCTTTTCCTTTTCACATGAAATACCCTCTTTACAAATGAGCATCCTAAGAGGAACATCTTCTTTCTTTTTATCTGGGGTTCATCATCTTGCTGGCCCACTTTCTCCTGGGAAGAGATTGGTATTTCCTCAGACATCACCCACTTATTCTGGGATTTCCTATAGAATTATTTTGACTTTCTTAGAGTCAGACAGTCCTAGGACATGAAAAAGTGCTATGTTTCTCACATAGCCTCTCTTTATTTACATGGGGCTGTAATGAAGCACTTTTAAGCTCCACTCTGAACTCTTTAACCCATTTTAAAAATGTGCCTTCTGTTACTTTCAGGTTATTGATTGCGGATCCATTGTTATTTTTCAGCAAACTTCAATATTGTCCGCTTTTATCTAGAGATCTATAATTTTCTGCTGCTCTCCTTTCATCTTTTATGCCTTCAAAGCTGAGCTAAGTTGCTTCACGTCTTTGGTTGATTGATGTAAATGTTAATTTTTCATTTTATCACATCTCATAATGTTCTGACTTTCTCTATGGTAGTTATTGTTCTGTGAGTTTAAATTCTCAGGCTCTCATTTGTAATAAGTATTTTACTTTCTTTCATACATTTGAGAGCGTATTTCAATAATTTTCTAAATTCTGCTTGTGTTTTTCTGGCTGCTTCATGTCAGGAATTAATGAAAGTCTCTTGGAAACCTCACTGGTTTATTTTCACATTTTTTATGCAGCAAAACTTTTAAACTTTAAACATGTCCCTCCATTACTGCTTTGTGTTTGCTTACTTTCCCTGCTGCCTTGTTTAATCTTTGTTGTTGTATTGTAAATATTTTATATTCAGGACAATTTTGCTGGCATTTTGATAGGTTTTGCTTGAGAAATTCTGTCAGATAAGTTCCTACCGCCCTCACAAGGTCCCCAACTTGCTACTTACCTGAAGTTTCATGGATCTCACTTTACACCTCAAGAATTCACAATGTCCATGACTAAAGGTTTTGTCAAGGCAATACTTCTCAAGAGCAGCAAAATGCTACTACCAAAAATAGAGAGGGAAGTGGGTAGATTCTGTCTGGAAATCAAAGGATAAAAGACTCCAGCAAAATTCTGTAGAACTGGTAGACAAATACAGTTAAGTTGCAGGATATAAAATCAACATACAAAGGTTGCATTTCTACACACCAATAACAAACCAGCTGACAAAGATGGGTCTCATTGACAGTAGCTGCAAAGAACCTAAAATACCACGGAATAAATTTAACCGAATACATGAAAGATTTTTTCAGTGGAAACTATAAAATACAGATAAAGGAAGCTGTACAGGAAACAAATAAACGGAAAGATATTCTGTGCTCATAGATTGGGAGAATTAATATTGGTAAGTGACCAGACCACCTGAAGGGATCTACAGAGACAATGCAATCTCCATCAGAGTACCAGTGGCAGTTTTCACTCAAATAAGCCAGAGTTTGTCTTTTTAACATTTAGAGAAATACTTGGAATTTTGCTCAACTGTTTGTTGCCATTTCTAGATCATTTAGGATGCCTTTTACTAATTACCTCCCTGTACTGCACCTGTTTCTCTACCCTTGTCAGCATCCTTTTTTTTTTTTGCAGTTTTTGGCTGGGGCTGGGTTTGAACCCACCACCTCTGGCATATGGGGCCAGCGCCCTACTCCTTTGAGCCACAGGCGCCGTCCACCAGCATCACTTTTGACCAATTCTGTGGTCCCCAAGGAAAGATGAGGTTAAAGTTTGGATTTGTACTCTATTTGATGTACTGTATCCTTTGCCCCCTAGTCAACAATGGAAAATATAATAAAATAACAAGAAGAATATCGCATATGTTTTAGTAATGAGCTGCAGGCATTTAGTATGTGTTCATATATTTTGTAAGACTTTGTTTACATCCTACTATTTCACACAATTTTATGATATCCATTATGTATGGAAATAAGCGTATTTTTCTAACCTAAATAAATATGTTACAGATACATTTTAGAAACTAATGTATATGCTCCCCTGGTGTTAGTAGTTGACATGGATTATTAATATTTTTATATAGATTAGAAAGGAAGGTGGAGTGTTCCCATTGATTTTATGATCCCTCAATTCTTGTAAATATGGTAAAATAATGATAATGAATAGTTAATGAATACTGTTTCAAGAGGCCAATCACCATGAAGACACATAATAGAGCAGTTAATTCTATTGGCCTTCAAATGCAGACGGACACCCATCATTCTGTGACCATTTATGGGTAATGAAGAAGAGTCTTCTTTTGAATAATGTTTCTGGCATACTCAAAGTTTCTGATAAGACAAAGTAAAACAACCTAAAAAAATAATATATGAGTGAACAATTCTATCACAATCTATATACACTAAAGTAAAATATGGTATAGGAGTTTATTTGAGGCTAGTTTTAAAATACTTTGAGTTTCAGCTCTTCCATAAAACTAGGATCACAGTTCATTGATCTTTCTCATCATTTCTTTCAACTGAGTAACTGTGAGAATCTTCTAGGAATGGATTGTGTTATACACTAAGTTTGGGCTGTTTCAGACAATACCATAGACTTGGTATTTTCTGAACAGTAGCAGCTGGTTTCTAGTGGTTCTGGAGGCTGGAAGTCCAAGGTCAAGGTTGCGGCAGATTCTGTGTCTGTTGAGGCCCCTCCTGGTTCACAGGTGACACCTGTTCTGTGTCCTTCTGCCTTGGAAGACCCAGAGGCTCTCTGGGGCCTCTTGTAGGGGACCAGTCCCATTCTTGAGCTCCATACTCACAGGCTAATCACCGTCCACAGGTGCCACCTCCTCCTGCCATCACCTTGGGGTGCTGATCTATTTCACCTGATGAATTTGGGAGGGTGCCAACGTGCAGACCAGCGCAGAGCACCACTGGCAACAGCAAGCACGGCTCGCACCTTCCAGACGGTGCAGTTATATAGGGCATTGCTGGATCATTTCAGCTGAACTCCTGTTGCTGTTTTAGCTGGTCCCTGTTCAGTTAGGGCTGAGCAATCAATGCACACTGATCCTGGCAGCAAGATGGGGCGATAGGAATATCAGCTACTGTGTTCTGGAATGTGCCGAGACTCGCTCTGGCAAACTGACTGCTGATCTATAGGCTCCCTTGGTGTAGCCTGTTGACGTGTAGTGAGATACACCAGGATTGTAGATACTTCTGTTGGTATTGACAGAGGAGGTCAACAAATCCATCCCATTTTTCTGTATTTAAATTCCTCCCCACTCCCTTAATCAGTGAGTGGGAAGTCCTAGGAGAAATAAGAATAAAGCAAGCAAGATATATAGAGGAAAAAAATCACATTCAGGTTCTATAGGTTTGGAGGTTTGAGGAAAAATGTAGAGTTCATTCTGAATCGATTGTATAAGATAAACATCCAGACTCTGAAAACATCGCAGTGTTCCTCATTAAATAAAGTATATGGCTCACTTTTTCTCACAAACAAATTTTTTATTCTTAAAAAACCCAAATCTCTCTATATTAATAACTACAATTTATTATGCTTGTATAAGTGGTACATAATCACATCATGTTTGGCATGTAGCAGTTTGGCAAATCTTTTCTTCTGAGTCCTACTAGCAAAGTAAAAAAAATAAATACAGAGATAATATTAATTTATTTGAAATTCACCATAACTCACCATTTGTTTTACTCTTAATTTACCCCAAAATCATTAATATGAAATCACATAACTTCTGTGCTCCAGGGAAATTATGAGCTACGAGCATAGACACACATACAGACGTGGCTGTAGTTCTGGACATGGACATAACACAAAGACAGCCGTGAGAAGAGCGGCTCCCCGACAGCTCATGCATCCTCTGGGAGACAGCTCTGCCTGCTTCCAGTTTGGGAAGAGGAGCATTATAAACCACGAAAGTGAAATGGGACGTCTTTGAAGCCCCCCCCCCCACAGTCATTTTTAGCACATCGAGGTTACAGCTGGGCAGTGCAGACACTCACCCTCAGTGTGACAGTGGGTTGCGTGGCGACTGTGGCGACAGTTTGTTGAGTGTGGTCTTTCAGCAACATGCTCTGTTGATAAGCAAGACAGTAGTCTGAGTGTTGGTGACAGGAGGTTGGAAATTTACATATGGAAAGGAACATGTTTGAACACTGTTCTGTCCACAGTAGAAGGCAAGGACCTTATTGGCCATAAATATATGATGAGTAAAGAAGGAGCGAAAAGAAAGTCCAGAGATCATGTGTAAAACTAACCTTGACTGTGTCTCTGAATATTCCCACAAGGTAAACACTAGTGCCGTTTTATACTCCTCCTTTAAAGAGTTGTGATGCCAGTCTTATCTATATTTTTAGAAATACGTGATTTATAAACGTGTAAATATTCATAAGGTCATGTTCTACCTCATGGATTCTATAGGGCTTTTGATGTGGTTGATAATCTTTTTAAAAAGATGATTAAAAGGGCTTTTACGGATCAACTTATATGTTATAACACTGAGATTCTGACTGTGAAATATGGGAATTATTACAAACACCAAGATGTGTTTAAAAAATAGCACAGAAGGCTGGACAGAGTGACCTCTCTTTCTCACAGGCATGAGATGTTGTTTTGAGGTTGAAAAGGTCAACCATTTTAAATGTTATCATTAAGAAAATCTTTTTCTGTAAATGTTAAATTCTGTAATTATTATGTATCTATGTAAGCCCCCCCCCCCCCCCCCGAGGCTGTTAAAACTTTTGAAGTCTAGGTCTCTATCTCCTTCTCATTTTCCTTTCTTTTTTTTTTTAATCTACTGGCATTAAGGCATCTTTACTAATAAATACTAAACTCTGTATCATTGGTATTTATCAAAGTGCTTCATGCAGATTTTAAGTTTTTGAAGACAAGAGCATTGTCTATCTCCTCATCAGCTCACTCTGCTTTGTTGTCTGGAGGAGCGGCCATTCCATGCATCCTGTAGGCTGAGCTCTGGGTGCCCTGTGGGTGGCTGTCAAGGTCACCGCCAAGGAGGTTCTCCCAGGAAGCTCCCTAAGGCAGGAGCACAGCAAACCCAGAAGCGGGTCAAACACCCCTTAAACTTCAGCAGGGCATAAGGTAAAAAGAAAGCAGTGAAAATAAAAGTAAATCAGGGAAATCAAGCTTTTCTTGGCTGGCTGGCTGGCGGAATTGAGATTTTCCCAGATTTTAGAAGATTTCAGATCTTCTTTCCTCTGGTAAGGAAGGGTTGCCTCTCTCAGCTTCCCCTCTGGAGCTGAGAGAGCATGGGAATATTTAACAGTTTACTATGATTATCTTTACCCTGAACTATAACTTCTTTTTTCGAGTGGCTGAGTTTTTGTTTGTTTTTTGAACTATCAGAAGATGTTTTTGTATCTGTGTTATGTAAAGACATTACAAAGCTGTATATATGGAATTTCATCTTATTTTGTTGACCATAATTATAAAATAATAATATTATACTATTTATATAGTATAATACTGTACTATCGTTAAATAGTACAATAATTTAATGAACTACTCAAGGGCTATTTTTTCTCAAAGCCCCAAATATGTATGGGCCAAATAATGTTACGTAGAATGTTAATTATTTTTTAGTTAGGGAGTAAGATTTATAAGTGGCTCAATAGACAGGATTTATCTCAATGAGCTTTTTTCTGGGTATATATATACACAAACAGAAACAAATCTTATATATAAACATATGCAAAGAGACGGATGTGAGGTGTGTACATAAACAGAAATGAAACTGGAATATAGGGGATCTTATCCCATTTCTCTGATCTTTGAAAAAAGACCTCTAGTTATTAAATAGCTTGATAATCTAAGAATCTGTTTAATGGCTACTTTTTTTTTTTTTTTTTTTTTTTTTTACTCTTAAGCTTCTACAAAGGCCAGGCTGTGTCATAGTAAAACCTCATTTTTTTTCATCACAGATGGGTACCCATAAGATGACTAATTAGATAACATGTGACCCAATAGGTTGTCCCCTGAAACTGACACAGAGTCCCTTTAGTTAAGCTTCGCAGAATGCACACCAGGCCACCAGACTGGGACTCTAACCCTTGTGTATAACCAGACAGGGAGACTCTGACCCTTGTGTACCAGACGGGGACTCTAACCTCTCTGCACAACCAGACAGGGACTCTGACCCCTGTGCACAACCAGACGGGGACTCTTAACTGCTGTGCACACCTGAATAAAGTGAAAAGTATCTCTTTATAAATGTGAATAAACAGCAAGAGCAGGAGGACACCACACCAGCCATGTCTGGAGAAAGTATCTGGCAGGCTGCCAGGAGCAGCAGGGAGGCACGTCCCAGTCACCTGCCCAGGGGGGTTTGTAGGGTCCTACGTGATGCCAGCTGATGACCCTTCATGGTCACCAGAATGTGTTGTTGGACCAAGGAGTCTGCCTGTCATCCAAGTCCATCAACAGAGAAGCGGAAGAGAGATCCAAAGATTTCACTTCTATTTATAGAAAAGTAAGCAGTTTTGGAGAGCAGTGGGGATGTTTCTCTGAAGAACTGTTCTGCCCTCCTCTTTCATTTTGTTACTTTTAATTTTTATAGTAAAAGTAAGTATCAGTAACATTATTATTCATCATAGCATATGTTAAACAGATTTTTCTTTATAGGTTCCAAAATCATACAATTTTTTTTATCTTAAAGTGATTATATCTTTAAAGAATTTTTACTCCAGATTAAATTTACAGTTAGTTAACATTTTATTGGGTGCAGAGTGCCCTGGGTTCTCGACTGGTCCCATGGAGTCCAGTTCCCCCACTTATTTATGTAAGTAAGTAAGTAAGCAAACCTTGGAAGTAAGTAAACAATCCCTGGACATCAGCACATCAGCTCATCTGGCCCTGTTAGGGCTGACCAGCAGTGTCCTGCGTGAAATAGCTGTTCAGGTGAACAGTGGCTGGTGACACTGGCAGCATGTGTGGTGTTAGGGAGGGGACAGGCAGGCAGGGACCTGTTGTCGACGGAGGGACATTGAGTCCAGCAGAGCACAGCGGGGGCGTACACATGAGCTGGGGAAGGAAAGAAACCATCTTGGATGATGGCCCTGAGTTATTTACAGTTTAAAACATGTGGTCCTTTCCCCTCACTTTTCATTACATCTCTGGCTATCTTCCATGGAGAAAGAGTTTTATTAAAAATACACGTATTTCTATATTGCAGCCATGTGTAATTTTAGAATGCTGTGTTTTCTGATAAATGAAAGGCTCTTTAGATGAGATGAAACCCTGGAGGCTGCATATTCTTTTTCTTTTCACTGCGTGTCAATAGCATGGATGAAAACTTGGATGAAAACATGGATGAGACATTGACAAAGACTTTCCCTGACGACCTGTGCCTTGGCTTTAAAACATTACACAATGACCGTGTTCGTAACCCTGAGGAAAGCACGTTCATGTAAAGTGATCCCTATACCGTAACTCATTACAAGTCACCCAGCCATGACTCTCAGCCCTTGGGGGACTGTCCTCACTGCCTCCCAGGGCTTTACACAGGTCAGGGCCGAGTGAACCTGTCATAGGGTGATGGGAAACAACCAGGTATCGGAGGTGGTTCTCTAGTTCTTGCATTCTCTAATTATTAGACCATTCATTTGTAAATAGAGCCATGAGAGAGGAGAAAAATAGGAACAAAACCGTCATCAGGTGCCAGGCTTCATATGCAGTGTTTACACAGGTTGCAACAGCTATCAACCCCGACACCTGTTTCGAGTCAGACTGATAAAATAATGCATTCATACAAACACTGCAATTTGAAATAGTAGTTTTCTAAATAAATCATAATGGCTACATCACTAATTTTAGTAAGAATTTCAAATAGCAAAATTAATGCATTTGTTATCAGCATTACTTAGAGAAGCAGCTGTTCAGAGCCTGATCAAACCGCGCACATCCATCGGGGTGTTGTTAGAGAGGCCCTGCCTCCCGCTGGTCCCACTTTCTCTTTTCTTTCAAGTTTAACAAATTGGCATTTGATACCCTCTACAAGACTTTGGAATTTGAGCTTCATTCTGAGATAGTTCCCATTAAAATGGGCCCTCAGTAGTATTGCTGGTGTCCCTCCAGGCCTACCATGCCCCTTCCTCTCTGCCTCTCTCTCTCTCTTCCATTTAGCCGTCTGTTTATCTATGTAGCATTGATCACTTACTGATCCTTCCTGTCTGTCTATTACCTATCTACCATTTCTCTGTCTAACCTTTCTATCACTGTCACCTGCTTATCCATCTACCTATTTTCCTATCTACCTATCTAATCTGTCTCCTGTCTCTCTCTCCATCCAATCTGCTTCTACTTATCTATCAACCTGTCATCTACCTTTCTAATCCATCATCTGTCTTTAATCTATCATCTCTCTCTCTCGATTTCATTGTCCTATCAATATCCTTTCTTTGTTCTCCTGGTCATCCAGGTTTCCAGCCTAACTTCAAGATTTCTTCATCTCCCTTTGCCCCTTGATCTCAATTTTGGTCAGTAAAGGAAGGATTTCTTCCCTCAGGCTAAAAAGATCCTGGGTTATGCAAAAAGCAGCTTGTAGATTATAACACAGCATTCTCCAAATATGAGCCAGTCCTGTCCGTATGTCATGGTGTTGGTCACCACGACAAGGGATTCTCTATTAAAAAAATACTACAAGGTGTTGTAAAGATAAGTACAGAGGATGACATTCTAGCCTCAGAAAACCTTTTACTATCAGGTGTATCCGGATTAAGTAGAATGATTTTGAAGTATTTCTTCTTTTTCTATTGTCTATAAGATTTGGCATGATCTGTTTTTTGAAATTATCTTTTACTTTTATTTGTAAATATTAGTTGTCTATTTTTTGAGACTTTGGAAAAAAAAAGAAGTAGTTAACTGATGACTCTATACTGAACCTCAGAATCAAAGCATTCTATAATAGACATACTCTCATTTGACAATGTGAATGTTACTTTCTTTGCATTATTATTATTGCGTAATATTTCAATGCAGCAATTGTCTGGTTTCTTTTCTGAATGTATTTATCTTTGTTTGTTCTTTACAAGGTTTTTGTTTCTAGTCTTTATCTTAAACATTGTTATTGTCATTAAATTTTAAGCCTTTTTAACTTTGTGAAGGCAAAAAGTGGAAACCTAATAAACACATGTATATGTGAAAAAAAAAGAAAGTCTTTTTCATGGGTTAGTATGGATAATTACATGAAATCTGAATACGTAACTTTTAAAATACTGTGGGGTATGCCCCCAAAATATATCTTGTTAACTATAAACAGCATCTATGTATACTGAGTCAATTTTTGTTAATCCAAACAATCTGATGTTATATTGATATTTTATAGACATTGGTTAGGTGAATCCCAATAATCTAAATGTTAAATATTTTATAGATATTTGACTTAAAGAGTAGTCATGGTTAAATTTTATTTTTAGTGCAGAAAATACCTGTATTGTTAATAGCAAGTTTGAATTTCATCAAATTCTATAATTCAAGGCTCTCATATGCAGACAGTTATCCAAGTGACTATTTAAGGCATCTTGGGAAGCATATGAAATACATTGGCTTTAAAAAGCAAAGTTTAACATGACAGCCGGATATTTGCAATATCAACAGTCTGGGAACGTTTCTCTGCTGCTAAGTCACTGTCTTGTGCTTGGATGTAGGTCATCAAGCTCGCCTTTGAAGAGTTTGAGCTGGAAAGAGGCTATGACACCCTGACAGTCGGTGATGCCGGGAAAGTGGGGGACACCAGATCCGTCTTGTATGTGTGAGTATTTCAATGAGCTGTCTCTCCTCTGTCACGCGTAGTCCTGTGGGCCAAGGAGGACGTGGGCCTGAGCTGCTTCTCCCCTTTTTAATGAGTGCCATATCTGGCTAATCTCGTGGTTTTTCAGGGTTTCCAATCTGATTTTGAGTGAGAACTAATTTAGGATTGTTGATTAGTGGTATCAATTTATTTTCAAATAATTTAGAAGATATATCTGTGGTATGAAAGAATTTAGAATACTCAGAAGATAGGAAGTGGCAATGATACATTTCTCAATTCAGTCTGGCTCTTTCAGCATCTCTCTTTTGGCTTTCTTATGGTATTAATATTATTAGGGTTTTTTTGGGAAGAGCAGGTCTTTCTGGGTTTGGAATTGCGAGTGTTTTGTGTAATGATGCCATAAGTCTTCTGCAAAACCACATAGTAAAAGTAATAGGGACCCCGGGGAAAACATCCCTGGGGGTGACTCACTGTACATCTGCACAAGTCGGTGTCCAGAGTCCTGGGAAATCACTAACAGCCTGATGAGAACATTTGCAGACCAATCACCACCCTCAGTCTGCAGGCAGAATCATGGTCTGTTCCGTGCCTCTTGACCTGGGCACCTATTTTAGCTTTTCAAGAGGTACAGCCTCCAAGGCAGATGTTCTCTGTGTTCAACAGACCGATTTATCAAAGTTAAAAATGTGATTTGGGAGTAGCAATCTCATGTTTAGCAGAAAGGAAATGCGTTCTCAGGTTCTTAGCCTGCCTGTTCACCTGTAGACAGCTTCCGGTAATGGCACTTAAAGCCACTAAGCCAGAACCGTCTGATATTAATGAAAGGCATTCTCCAGGGTGCTCTGCTTGTGTGCTTAGTATTTATTTATTTATTTATTTTTGAGACAGAGTCTCACTATGTCACCCTCAGTAGAGTGCTGTGACATCACAGCTCACAGCAACCTCAAACTCTGGGGCTTAAGCGATTCTCTTGCCTTAGCCTCCTAAGTAGCTAGGACTACTGGCACCTGCCACAATGCCTGGCTGTTTTAGAGACAAGGTCTCACTCTGGCTCAGGCTAGTCTCGAACCTGTGAGTTCAAGTGATCCACCTGCCTGGGCCTCCCAAGTGCCGGGTTTGCTGGGGTGAGCCACTGCGCCCGGCCTTAGTCTATATTTACCCCTGAGGCTCTCTGTACTATGAGAAAGCCTACCCCTGATAACATCAGCTATCACTGCGCTAGGAAAAAGAGATTGTCTGTCGTACCTGTGACATCCCCTTCTTTCTGATTCCTTATGAGAAAATTCACATTTTGGAAGAGGGCTAGACCTGATGATGCCATAGATGCATTTAGAAATCCTACACTGGGACTGTGCTGGGGACACGAGTCTTTCACTCATTGTACCTTGAACATTGTTGCATGTGAATGCTTGTCCCTATTTTATCTTTCTACTGGCCCATTCCAGCTACCAGTAATAATAATCAAAATCGTGTTGCTGCCTCATAACTTAACATAATAATTATGATAAAAATTAGTAACATTACAGTTAATTTTTATTGGGTGTGTCTTACATAGTACACATTGTACTAAACACCTAATACATATAATTTATATTTGGTCTGTGCCATATTCCTGTAGGCATCAGTTAATAAGATCCTTAACTCATCACTAATAAAAACTTATTCTTTGATGGTGCAAAGGATTTACTGGGTTCGCACTCCTAGTGTCTGTTGGTGCAGACGTCCCCAGTCAGCAGCAGTGAGGCCGTCTGGGGGCCTACACTCGTCCTCACCACCTGTACAGGTATTATGCTTTTTAAAGGATTCCCAAAAAGAACTTTTGCTTCCTTCCCCCACCCACCCCACTCTTTTGCTTTCATAAGCCGCTATGCTATAAATAACTGAATATGTGTGCATTGTCTCCCTTGTTTCCTATGCCTTCAGGAAATTTCCTGGCAGAAAAATTTGGGGCTAAAGGGGACATTTTCATTTACATCGTTATGCTTTTCCCATTATCCTCCCCAAAGTTAACACAAAGCACAGCAGGATGTGAAGATCCTTATTCCCCCACACCCTCACCAAATTTTTATTATGTTCTTATTTAGAAAAAATAATTTATTTTTAGAAATGCAAAATCCTACAGGGTGGGGCCCAGACGTCTGTATTTCTGGCGAGCTTCCTTCTGAGGCGGTTGTCACACACACTGCTTGTCTTTGGCCTGCGACAGTATTTGCATGCCGTGACACAATGGCATAGTTTATAGAGACAGGCCTGGAAATAAAAGACAGAGATTCTGGCTCTAGCTCTGCAATTTACTATCTCCGTGACCCCGAGGGAAGTCATTTTACCTCTCGGTACCTCTGTTTTCCTGACTCTAAAATATGTATAATAAACTTTTCCTGCCTGTAGTGAAGAGGAAAATGAAATAATGCACGCGAAAGCTCTGGAGAGCTAAAGAAATATAACCCACAGGTATTATTATTACCCTAGCATCTCATTTAAGAAAAGATGTCACTAAAATAAATGACCAAAATTTTAAAATAAATGAAAAATTTAAAATATAAATGTAGCAAAGCCATGCCTTATAAAATCCCTTAGGTTGCTATTAAGTATCTAAAATCATACACTCATTTTTTAATGCTATTTGTTGTTAAGAAAGCAAAAGAAAACTATGTATTACATTGACATAAGTGTTATTAGAACCTCCTCTCCATAGCTCGGAACTATAAATGAAAAACTAAATAGCCAACTGAATCAAACTGAGATGCCCTTTGGGAAATATAACATAACAGAGATCAGCTGGGCATTTAATCAGTTGCAGTGGAGGAAAGAAAAGCCACTGATAGATTTCCTTAGTGTTCCAAATTACCCAACGAGAAAAGCACCACATTGAGGGAACCACAGCTGGTCGCTTTGAATAGAGAGGTGATTTCAGACAAGATACCAACAAATACTTTTGAGTACTTATGTGCCAGATGTCATCAGCCTGGGGGTTACAGTCTAATGGGACACGTGACACATGAGCTGGGATAGTTTAAATACTAGTCAGTATGTAGAATTACAGGATCTCCTGACACACATTTCAAATAAAGGAGAAGTTAAGAAACTCCTCCATGGCAGACCAGCATTCAATACTTCAGATTTAATATTTTACGTACTTGTTTCGAGGGAATTATGGAATTCTAGTCAGATCATCATTTTTAAGAGAAATGATTTTTAAAATTCTGGTTTCTGTTAACAGTGTTTTATTTTTTAATTTTTGTGCTCCCCCCACCCTACCCACACACATACCCTAGAATTGCTGAACATTAAGGGGTTCCTTTAATAATCCAGTCTTCCCAAGAGACAGATGAATGTACTCGGGTCATATTTATAGAATGGAAGACTTAAAAGAAAATTAAGTAACTTACTTAGCAAATCTCTATTGAGCTCTTTCCAAGCATGTATATTGATAGTTCTCTTGAATTTAATTTGCAGAAGAACTGCATGGGGAGATTTCACCTTACCTGGCCTCCTTCTGGCCTTTGCAGCCATTAGCTGTTGGTCACCAGGAGATGTCGTTAATTCAGGCGTGACTGTGGTTTGCACACAGGCCAGTTTCTAACTGCTCATCCCTCCGTGGGGAGGGATAGTCAACATCGGGGAGTCTGTTAGCAAGTAGGGCAGCCTCTGCCTGGTGTGATGTGGGCATTAACAGATAAGGATGCCAGCTGTTTCTCACAGCTGGCTTCATCCATTTTTGTTGAAACTGTGTCTTGCTCCTAGACCCACCAGCCCTGGTGCGGCTGTGACTCTCTCTCCCTGCTGTTATCTACTGGCCCTGAGCCAAAGGGCATCATTCTCTTTTTATTAAAAAACTGCTGAACAGCCATAAAAACGTAGACGCTAAACACAGAGGTGTGTGTATGTTCATTTCCCATCATTGTTGTCACTGACTCTGTCACTAAACAGTGTTTCGGAGCCAAGCTTTAGTAAATAAAGACATCAGGCCAATTACTTAACAGTGTCCCATGGTTTGCACAGACCACAGTTCATTCACCCATTCGTGGGTTGAGGACATTTGGGCTGTTTCCACATCTTTGTAGTTGTCAAACGACGTAACCTAATTGTATGTACCCTTATATTAACCTGAAATTTTTAAAAAAGGTATCCACTTACATGCTCTGCAGATAGAAAAAACATACTGGCCCTGAAAAGAGGCCTCTCTCTATGACAGTGTATTCATAGGTGCTTCATCCGAAATCTCTTCTGGTAACACCACCATTCCACGTGGATAAACTTAGAATTAATGTTAGAATACAAAATTATCTGATACTTGAGGAGTGTAAAATAGTCTCTTATGTAATTAGACTATTTCCATTTTATATATGCCACTTCTAAAAGATGCCCTAAATTTGTGTCAATGATGCAGCCATCTGTTTGCGCAGAGCAGCCCAATTATTAGAATAACCAGGACGCTTCTGTATAAAGTGCTCATAAAATCCTCCCTCCTCCTAGTTCCATGTAGTCTGCCTGGATGGTAGAGTGTTGTGGTGCCAGGTGAGCACTTTGTGTTACCTTCAGTGTGTGACAGGGCGTGGTCCAATTCTCTGGTGTCAGACAGGTTGGGCAACACAGACTCTGGAGGGTCAGGGCTGCCCAGGCTTCCTATGTCCCCCAGCCGTGTAGGCACTGCCAGGCTGTGCTCTGGATACTTCACCCGGCCTAGGTTCTCCGTTCTAAGAACTGTCCTAGTGGGGAAATAACCCCTGAGATGATGTTCTCAGGAGCAACCTTCCCACAGGCAGAAGAAGCCGCAGGTCCCAGGGAAAGCTTCAGCTGAGGGCAGCATGTGTACCATGTGGGGGAGGTTCCATAACAGCTGATCTGGGGGTCCTACACCATGTGGAGAGTTCCATTCCAGCTGATGTGGAGGTCCTGCACTATATGGTGGTGTTCCATTACAGCTGATCTGGGGGTCCTGTGCCACATAGGGTGGGTTGCATTCCAGTGGATTTGGGTGTCCTGTGCCACATGAGTTGGGGTTCCATTCCAGCTGATCTGGGGGTCCTGTGCCACATGAGTTGGGGTTCCATTCCAGCTGACTTGAGGGTCCACACAGCTGAGTGAACAGCAGTGTCACCTCCAGGTGTTCTGCCTGTTTCATCGCAAGTGTTGACTCATGATGGCTGTTTTCTCTGAAGAACCAAACAATCCATGCCTTCCACAACCTTTAATCTGAAAATCCAGGGGTTGCTTCCACATTTCATTCATCAACTGCATGTTAAGTTTTTATTGTTTGTTTCTGATAATAAATAAACATCCAAGGCAAAGTTATTCCCTTTGAGGATGAGAAGAACATTTAAAACAAGTGAATGCACTCACATTGCAAGGGGCACCAACTCCCTGCTCAGGCCTTTTAACCTCAAAGGATTGTGTAAGCATCAGATAGAAAGGCGGATGAACAACAGGCTTCTATGGGTTAAAAGCACAGTGCCAAGAGAGGATGTTACTGTATATCATAGTTATTATTTCTGTCTTAATATAATAGAGTGGGCATAGTTCGGCAGTGTTCAGGGTTGACTTTGGAAATGGAACATAATAGAACAGAGAAGGAAAGTGCATTTGGGGCTGGTGTTTGGTGCACCTGCACCTGC
>CAUYQV010163921.1:0-16317 GCA_963574575.1 Galagoides demidoff
TATAATACATTAAAAAAAATTATGTATAGGGCGGTGCCTATGGCTCAAAGGAGTAGGGCACTGGTCCACCTGGGTGACCTTGCCCAGGAGGGGAGTAGGGAGTTTACATTAGCCTTTTCATTTCCAAATGAAGTTACATTAGCCTCTTCATTCCGAAATGGAGTTACATTAACCTTTTCAGCAGCCCAAAACTGTATATTCCATCCCGTTGTTCCACCCTTCCCTAGCTTGTCATACATTCTTTCCAAAAATCCGGACTTTTTAAAAATGCCCCGGGACACAGGACAAATTGTTAAAAATCAGGAATGACCCCACCTTATTCTAGGGACCCATGCAGAGACTTCTAGGGACCTCTGAAGAGACTTCCAACTTGGAACTTTCCCTTTGCCAGAAGCTCTGGTGCTTTTTACTCCTTCTATATTCCTTTCTATCTAATAACTCCTATCTTACCACTGATCTGTGGCCCTGGATTCATCCTTTGAATTCCTGAGACCAAGGACCTACTGAAGAAAAATTCCAGTTAACACCAGCCCACAGATTTTCTAAATGGCATCTCATAGATGCCTACTGACATCCCTACGAAGTGGGTACCAGTTCGATTCCCCACTGGGCAGATAGAGAAACTGGGGAGGCCTGAAAGGCACAATGTCTTGTCCAGGTCACATAAGTGGGGTGGAGGAACCAATCTAAACTCAGGTGGTTCATCCCTCAGAACTGGGACCTGGTGGCACTGAGGCCTTCTTGGGGCCACAAGAATGCAGAGATGGTGCTGAGAGAAGATACCTGAGAAGGGAGAGGTGAAGGAGAACAGGATACACCTGCAGGGTCCTCTCCATGGTGAGTCAGCTCTTGGGAATTTGTAGACTTAATTTCCTGGAACTTGGAAATTTCCACTTCTGTGAAATCCTGTAGTTCTGTAGGGGCTGGAACAGCATCTCCCGCTTGATTCAAACTGACCAATGAGAAAGGTACCTGTGGGTTGCAACTTTTTGATTGGAGATAAAAAGGGAAAGACCAAGCCAATCTTGGAGTGGGCCTTTTTGAATGCTTCTATGCTGTAAGCCCCACAGGCTGAGATAGAGCCCTTCTTCTTATAAACGTTGTGTTTGGGTGCTCTTTCTCTCCACTGGGCCTTGTTTTCCTGCAACATTTTAGCTATGTGCATATATGTGCCCACATGGAAAGACCTCAAGGAAACCATGACATGAAAAAGCATGTTGACAACCAGTCTGTATTGAAGGTCTTATTGTAAAAACTACTACATATGATATAAAGATGCCTGGATACATGTAGTAAGTGAATCTGTGTGTGAGTTAGTGAACAGACCAAGACAGAGGGAGGAATGAGGAATGGAGAGCCTGAGAGATCTGACCAAACTACTAACAATGGTTAGCTCTCCTAGGTGGGCCTTCAGAGTCCTATATTCTCTTTAAGTGATATTTAAATTTTTTATAATATGCATCTTATTTTTGTCATTATGGAAGTTTAGTATCATACTAAATTCTGTCCACTTAACACTCACCTATCAAGTAAAGGACAGTACCTACTTTTTCTTTCTCTCTCTCTTTTTTTTTTTTTTTTTTTTTGAGACAGAGTCTAACTTTGTCACCCTTGGTAGAGTACTCTACCCTTGTAGAGACAGTAGGCTGTTTGTCACAGCTCAAAGCAATCTCAAACTCTTGTGTTCAAATGATTCTCTTGCCTCAGCCTCCCAAGTAGCTGGGACTATAGGCCCCTGCCACAATGCCCAGCTATTTTTTAGAGAGGGGGGGGTCTCACTCTTGCTCCGGCTGGTCTCAAATCTGTGAGCTCATGTAATCCATCTTTCTTGGCTTCCCAGAGTGCTAGGAGTATAAGCATGAGTCATTGCACCCAGCCCCTAGTTTTTCTTTTCTTTTTGTCTTTACAAAGACAAAAAATACTTAGTTTAGTAAAATAAGAAATTCAATAGGAGTGAAAAGTAAAATAAATAAGCTCATAGTTCTTTATTATGATCAGAGCTCCATGCAGAAACAGTGCCCTTCCCACATGATTTTTCCTTTCCAATCCTCCCCCTTGAGTGTGGGTATGTGTATGTGCCCATGTGGAGTATGAGTGTGAGGGTGTGTTCTCTTGAGCAGTGTCTTAGGGAGGGCTGCTGTCAGTCTGCTGGAGATACATTCTTCCAGATTCAGGTGTACTCAGGTGGACTGAGGGGACATATGCATGCCATCAGCAGCATAATCACCCCAGATTTCCCAAATCCAAGGCCAGACCCTTTGTATCCCTTTGCCAGGCCACCTTCTTCTGTCAAAGAATGAACTCCCATCTGCAGAGACCTTTGTAGCTGGCAGCTTGCTCTACACACATGTGATCACATTTAGCCCATCCTGTGAGGACATAACTGTCACTGTGGGCCCTGGTGTTATAAAAGGAATCCTATGCTCACGGAAGAGGTATCAAGAAAGGTCCTCAGCTGAGAGTGGCACATCATAGTTCTGACCCAGCTCTGGCTGCCATGGTGCCCCACACCACTACCTGGCCTATATGCCTATCGACCAATGAGTAGATAACACAGATGTGGTGTATATATATATCATAGAGTACTACTCAACCCTAAATAAAAATGAAACAATGTCTTTTGCATCAACTTGGATGAAACTAGAGACTACTATCCTAAGTGAAATATTTCAGGAATGTAAAAACAAATATCACATATTCTCAGTTACATGTGGAAGATAAACAATGGATATATATGGACATAACATTCTATAATGGACATTGGAAACTAATCAAGGAGAGGTTGGGAGGGAGTGAGGGATCAAAAAATACCAATTGGATACAACGTATAGTACTCTGGTGACAGGTACAGTAAGAATCCTGACTTCATCATTGTATAATTCATCCACATAACAAAAATCAGTTGTACCATCTAATTTTACTGAAATAAAGAAAAGTCACGATATCAGAAAGATACTAGCATTCATGTTCATTGCAACACAATTCACAATTGTAAAGATAAGGAATAAACCTAAGTATCTATCAACTGACAAATGAATAATGAAAATGTGGCATATATATGTATTACCATGGACTAGTACTCAGCCATAAAATAATGTCTTTCACAGAAGCTTGGATAGAACTGGAGGCCATAATCCTAAAACAAGTATCTCAGGAATGTAAAAACAGATACTATATGTTCTCTTTTACAAGTGGAAGCTAAGCAGTGGGTATATATGGTCATACAGACTTTGTAGACTCAAAAGCAGAGGAGAGGGTGAAGGAGTTGAAGGGTGTGAGAGCTCAAAAATTACCTATTTGGTATAACATACACTATGTGAATGACAGAACATCAAGATCCCTGACATTACCTCTATGTGATTCATTCCTGTATGTATGTATATTTATATTTGCATATAAATGCAAATGTAGGATCAATAACTGAATATATATATATATATATATTTGTGCCTTCTAAATCTATTAGAATAAAAAATAAATTAAGAAAATAGGTAGAGTATCCTGGATTATCTAGATGGGCCCAGGGTAATAACAAAAACCTGAAAGGTGAAAGAGGGAGGCGGAAGAGGGAGAAACTCAGATATGGCAGCATGAGAAAGACTCTGCTTGATGCTGCTGCCTTGAAGATGGAAGAATGAGGCCCAGAGCCTAGGAGGACAGGTGGCCTTTAGAAGGCGGGCAAAGAAAGTGATTTGCCCCCAGAGTGTCCAGAGGAAATGCCACCCTGCCAACACTTGATTTTAGCCCAGGGAGACCCATTTTGGATTTCTGAATTCCAAAAATGTCAGATAATAAACTGGTGTTTTAAGCTACATTTGATATTTTACCCTAGCCTCAGTAAGAAACTAATACAGTGTGTGAAGTTAGTAGTACATAAAAGTTAGTCTGCAAGAGTGAAAAAAAAATGATATCAGATCCAAGAGAGCAGGTTCAAGCCCAAGCTAACATCAGAGCTCATCCGATAATGCATCAAAAATGCTCATCAAAAAATGCAAATGTAGGATCAAGAACTGAATGTTCATAACACTACTAACAGAAAGACTAGTGTCTAGTTTGCCTTCTGTGGCCATGGAAGTTGGTGATGTCTCAAAATCCTTTGACCTTACATGTAGAGTACAGACTATGAGGTGGCAGAACCCCCACAGCCCAGCAGGTGCATTCAAGGAATGACCCCCAACTGCTTCTCCTCCCTTACTAAAACAACAATAGTCCTTTCTCCTTGCTCCCTCTTCCAAAAGTCACAGAGCTTCTGTATACTTTCCTATCTTTTCCCTAAAAGCACAGAGCCTTCTCTCCCTAAAGTTAATCTTTACCCCATCTGCTAAGATTCACATTAACAATATTGCTTATGATAAAACTCCTTTTAATTATCCAGTTACTTCCCCTCAATCTTAAAAGATGAAAATATTCCCATTTGCTTTCCTTACTGATTTGCAACATTGCTAATATAAGCAATCTTGGTTAGGTACTATATAAATAAAGCTGCTCCCACAGTTCTGGATGTAGTCATCAGTTGCACCAGACCTTCCAATCCCATCTCTTTATCTTTTTTTTTTTATTATTAAGTGACATATACATAGATCATGAATACATTTATGCCTTTGTGGGATTCACTGTGTTGAGTATTTGTACAAATTGGAGTGCTTACATTCTACTAATTAACATAGCGTTCACCTCATTTGCTTAATAACAGTGTTAAGACATTTGTGTTCAATACTTGATAGATTTGACTTGTACCCTTGCAATATGCTCCATAGGTGTGGTCCCACCACTAACCCTCCCTCTATCAAATCACCCCCCTCCCTTCCCTTCCCCCACTACTTCCCTCCATCATCCAGGGCTATAGTTGTTATTCATCCCTCATATTAAAGTGTGATAAAAATTTGATTATAAATTGGTTTTATAGTAGTACTGAGTATATTGGATATTTTTTTTCCCATTCCTGAGATTTTACTAGGAAGAATATTTTCCAGCTCCATCCATGTAAACATAAAAGAGGTAAAGTCTCCATCTTTTTTTAATGATGCATAGTATACATACCATAATTTATTAATCCATTCCTGGGTCGATGGGCACTTGGGCTTCTTCCAAAACTTGGCAATTATGAATTGACCTGCAATGAACAATCTGGTGCAAATATCTTTGTTTCTATGTGATTTTTGGTCTTTTGGATATACACCTAGTAGAGAAATTGCAGGATCAAATGGCAGGTCTACATTTAGATCCCTGAGTGTTCTCCAAACTTTTTTCCAAAAGGAACATACTAGTTTGCACTCCCACCAGCAGTGCAGAAGTGTTCCCTTTTCTCCACATCCATGCCAACATCTGTAGTTTTGGGATTTTTCTGATGTGGGCTACTTTTACTGGAGTTAGATGATATCTCAAAGTGGTTTTGGTTTGCAGTTCTCTGATGATTAAAGATGATGAGCATTTTTTCATGTCTGTGGAGACTGTGCACCTGTCTTCTTCAGAGAAGCTTCTGTTCATGTCTCTTGCCACAATAAAATTGGATAAATTTGTTCTTTTCTTATTAATAAGTTTGAGTTCTCTGTGCATTCTGGTTATTAGACATTTCTTGGAAATATAAACTGCAAAAATCCTCTCCCATTCTGAGGGCTGTCTACTTACTATACTTACTGTGTTCTTGGCAGTGCAGAAGCTTTTTAGTTTGATCAGATCCCAGTAATGTATTTTTGATGTTCCTTCAATTGCTGGGGGGAGGTGTTTTCCTCATAAAGTATTCTCCCAGGCCAATTTTTTCAAGTGTTTCCCCTGCACTCTCTTCAAGAATTTTTATAGTTTCATGTCTTAAGTTTAAGTCCTTTACCCAGTGAGAGTCAATTTTTGTTAGAGGAGAAAGGTGTGAGTCCAGTTTCAGTCTTCTACAAGTTACCTGCAAATTCACCCAGCACCATTTGTTAAATAGGAAATCTTTCCCACAACTTATATTTTTGATAGGCTTATCAAAGATAAAATGACAATAAATGTCTGGGTTCATCTCTTGGTTTTCAATTCTGTTCCATACATCTACCTCTCTATTTTTATGCTAGTACTATGCTGTTTTGATCATTATGGATTTATAGTGTAGTCTGAAGTCTGGTAGCATGATACTTCCTGATTTGTTTTTATTTCTGAGTAATGTCTTGGCTATTCTAGGTTTTTATTGTTTCCATATAAAACAAAGTACTAATTATTTCCAGATCTTTAAAGTATGACAGAGGTACTTTAATAGGGATTATATTAAATCTGTAGATTGCTTTGGGAAGTATAGCCATTTTAACAATGTTGATTCTTCCCAGCCATGAGCATGGTATATTTTTCCATTTGTTAACATCTTCAACTATTTCTTATTTCAGAGTTTCATAATTCTCCTTATAGAGATCTTTCACATCCTTAGTTAGATACACTCCCAGATATTTCATCTTCTTTGGCACTATTGTAAAGGGAACAGAGTCCTTAATTGTTTTTTCACCTTGACTATTGTTGGTATATATAAAGGCTACAGATTTGTGAGTATTGATTTTGCATCCTGAGATGCTGCTGTATTCCTTGATCAATTCTAGGAGTTTTGTAGTTGAGTCCCTGGGGTTTTCCAGATATACAATCATATCATCTGTGAAGAATGACAGTTTGATCTCCTCTGATCCTATTTGGATACCCTTGATTGTCTTCTCACTCCTGATTGTGATGACTAAGACTTCCATTATAATCTTTAAAAGCAGTGGAGACAGACAATGGGCAACCTTGCCTTGTTCCTGATCTAAGTGGACATGATTTCAATTTTACTCCATTCAACACAATATTGGCTATGGGTTTGCTGAAGATGGCTTCTACCAGTTTAAGAACTGTCCCTTAAATACCAATTTTCTTAAGTGTTCTGATCAAGGAAGGATGCTGGATATTATCAAAAGCTTTTTCTGCATCAATTGAGAGAATCATATGGTCTTTGTTTTTTATTTTGTTTATGTGACATATTATAGTTATAGATATCATATATTGAACCATCCTTGAGACCCTGGGATGAAACCCACCTGGTCATGATGTATAATTTGTTTTATGTTTTGCTGTATTATGTTTACTAGGATCTTATTGAATATTTTCACATCAATATTCATTAGTGATATTGGTCTATAATTTTCTTTTCTTGTTGGCTCTTTTCCTGGTTTGGGGATCAGGGTGATATTTGCTTCATAGAATTTGTTAGGTAGTATTCCTTCTTTTTCTATGTTTTAGAAAAGGTTAAGTAATGTAAATATTAGTTCCTCTTTAAAGGTTTGGTAGAATTCTGATGTGAAGCCATCTGGTCCTGGGCTTTTCTTTCTGGGGAAATTTCTTATAATTGATGCTATTTCGTAACTTGATATAGCCTTGTTCAACATTTCCACTTCTTTCTGGCTAAGTCTTGGAAGGTGGTGTGTTTTCAAGTCTTGATCTATTTACTTCAGACTTTCTTTCTTTTGAGAATAGAGTTTTTTGTAATATTCCTTAAGGAATTTTTGAGTTTCTGAGGAGTCTGTTGTTATTTGGCCTTTATCATTTCTGACTGATAAAATTAGGGGTTTTATTCTTTTATTTCTGGTTAGGTTGGTGAAAGCTTTGTCTATTTTATTGACCTTTTCAAGAAACCAACTTTTTGATTTATTGATCTGTTGTATAATCCTTTTGTTTTCAATTTCATTTAATTCTGCTCTAATTTTAGTTATTTCTTTTCTTCTGCTGGGTTTGGGGTTGGACTGTTCTTCCTTTTCCAGTTGCTTGAGATGTCCCATTAAGTTATTGACTTCCTCTCTTTCTATTCTTTTGAGGAAGGCTTGCAACACTATAAATTTCCTTCTTAGGACTGCCTTTGCAGTATCCCAGAGATTCTGGGATTCATGGCTTCATTATTGTTTCGTTCCAAAAATGTAATTTCCTTCCTAATCTCACCTATGACCCAGCTATCATTCAGCATGAGGTTATTTAGTTTCCCTGATTTTTTATGAGTATGCAGATTCCTGTTGTTACTGAGTTCAAGTTTTATTCCATGATGGCCTAAGAAAATACAAGGAATTATTTCTATTCTTTTAAATTTGATGAGGTTAAACTTGTAACCTAAGATGTGGTCAATTTTGGTTTATGTTCCATGGGCTGATGAGAAGAATGTGTATTCAGTTTTGTTAGTATGAAATGTTCTGTAGATGTCTGTTAAATTCAATTGTTGAATGGTTAAGTTTAAGTCTTAAATTTATTTGCTTAGTTTCTTATTGGAGGATCTATCCAACACTGCCAGAGGGGTCTTAAAAGCTCCAACTATTATGGTGCTAGAGGAAATCAAGTTGCTCATGTCTGTTAGAGTCTCTTTTATAAACTGAGGTATATTCTGGTTGGGCGCACAAATGTTAATAATTGAAACCTCATCATGTTGAGGTTGCAACAAATATGAAGTGACCGTCCTTATCTTTCCTTCTTTTGTTGGTTTAAAGCCTGTTGCATCTGTGAATAGAATTCTAACACCTGCATTTTTCTGATTTCCGTTTGCCTAAATTAGATGACCATTCCTTCAACCTGAGTCTATATTTATCTTTTAAGGTAAGATGAGATTCTTGTATGCAGCAGATATCTGGCCTGAGTTTTTGTATCCAGTCAGTCATCCTGTGCCTCTTTAGAGGACAACTTAAGCCATTCACATTAAGAGTATTGATAAGCCTGGTAGTATTTTGGGTATCAAGTATTTCAAAAGTCCAGTGGCCATTTTTAATCCTTTTGCCACTGTGGAAATTGGAGTATGATCAAAAGTTTCTAAGTGAGTTTACTTTGGTGGTAGAGGATTGTGCTGGTCATTATGGAGGATAGGTCTGAGAATATCTTGGATAGCTGGTTTAGTTATGGCAAATTTCTTCAACATGTGAATGTCATTAAAGTATATAATTTCTCCATCATAAATGAAACTCAGTTTGGCTGCATACAGGATCCTGGGTTGAAAATTAGTTTGTTTTAGAAGGATAAAATTTGATGACCACTTCTTCTAGTTTGAAAGTTTTCAACAGAGAGATCTGCAGTCATTCTAATATTCTTCCCTTTGTAGGTTATGGTTTTCTTATGTCTGGCTGCTTGCAGAATTTTCTCCTTTATTTTAACTTTGGTGAAGATAATTATAATTTGTCAGGAAGATGTTTTATTTGGGTTGAGTCATGCTGTGGTTCTGAAACAGTTTGCTATCTGAATTTCAGAATCTCTTACCATGTTTGGGAAGTTCTCCTTGGTTATTTCTTTCAGTAGAGCATCTGTACCTTTCAAAGCAACCTTGTCACCTTCAGTAATTCCTATAAGGCAAATATTAGATCTTTTCGAATTATCCCAGAGCTCTCTGTGAGAATGATCCATTTTTGCTCTCCACTTCTCTTCCTCTTTGAGCATTTGGGAGTGTTCAAAAGCTTTGTCTTCAATGTAGAGATCCTTTCTTCTGCCTGCTCTATTCTGTCACTGAGGAATTCTACTATATTTCTCAGATCTCTGAGGGCTGCTAATTCTTGCCTTGATGTGTCAAAATCTTTGGTGATTTTGTCTTTGAAATCATTGAATTCTTGAGACAACTTTTGAATTACTCCTTGAAATTCTAATTATAGCTTTACTTCCATTCTATTTATCTTATTTGCCATCCAAATTCTGAGCTTCATTTCTGACATCTCAGCCATTTGTTTATGAATGGGATCATCTGGTGTGTCTGTTTTGTCATTTCTTGGGAGAGTTCATCTACTCTGATTATTCATGTTGTAGAATTTTCCCAATGATTCTGCCCCATGATTATTTTTCACTGTTTGGCTAGATGGGCAGGTAAGGTGAAATTGGATTGGGAGCTCCTGTAGTTGTGGTTAACCAGCCCTTTAACAAGGATATAAGACTGGTGACTGTAGCTTTTTCCCCTACAGCTTTGCAAAGGACCCATACAGTATTAGTCTGAGGCTCTGGGAACCTAGTTGGTGTGGTGGTGGTAGGTGGCTCTGTCTTATATTCAGCTGATCATTTTCTGATCCCAGTGGATCAGTGAATCTGGGATGAAATCTCTGCTGATCCTAGTGGATCAGTGACTCTGGGTTGAAATCTCTGCTGTGGAGAAGTGCAGGCAACGAATATACCCCGCCCCCTATGGGCAACAACTGGGAGAGGAAAATCAACCCTTCTCATTGACACACAACCAGGGTACCACCTGAGAGGGTCCTTGGTGATTGGCCCAGATTAAGAGTTCCAAACCAATTGACCCAATCAGTACCAAATCTCAAGTGGGACACCTCAAGTTCAAAAGGTGTCCAGCAACTAGATAGCAGAGGACTACTGGATGTTCAAATGTTGCTCACTCTGGCACTCTGTGGAGTCAGAAAGGCCCACCCAGTAGTGGGGTTGGGCCAGGGGACTGGTATCTCTTTCCCCACCTTTAACCTCTTTCATGCCTAGTCACTGGTAAGCCCATAGGGCTGTGGCCTGCTCCCTCCAATAAGCATATGTGCCAGGGCTTTGCATCTGCCAGAGTCAAAGGAAAGTCAATGCCCCCTCAGCCCAGCCACCACCCTCTGCCACCTGCTGGCTGGGGGAGGTGAGGTCTGCCTGCCTTGGCTTCTCAGTGGCAACTGGAGAGTGTTCCACTTGAGCTCAGTCCAAACTTGAGGAAAACAAGTCTGCAAATTTTTTTCTTCCTCAGCCACTGTGCCTTTGCCCCAGCTGCTCTTCAGCACTGGTATCCCTATAAGCCAAGGTCTGGCTTCCTCTGGCAGGCCTCAGAGTTGGGGAGCTATCCCTACAAGATTAGACCCCAGTGAGATCACTCTACTGTTGCTGAATCTTCATGGGAGGTGTTCCTGCACAGCTTCCAGGAAGCTCCTACAGCCAGGGAGGTGCTGTAGTGGCCTCTCTGGGAGTGCCGGGCACATGGCTCCAGCAGCAAGGCAGGGCTTGGGTGAGTGGTTCTGGCTGGGCAGGGCGTGGGGCTCTGGCATGGTGAGACCTGCAGTGAGTGGCTCTGGCAGGGTGGAGCACAGTACACTGGGTTCCAGTAGGGCGGAACATGTGGCTCACAAGCCTCCTCTCACAACTGGTTTGCACTTTCGCAGACCCAAGCCTGACAGCCTCCTCCCTTTGTTTGAATTACTGCTGGGCTCACTGTTACAGTGTAGCTTTTCTACCATGGCCCTTGCAGTGTCCGGACCTGGCAATGAATTGCAGACATTCTGTTTTCTGCAGGGGTTAGGCTTCTGGACCATCAAGTGAGGGAGGGGAGGGTGGACTGGAAGTCAAAATGGCAGGGAAAATGTTAGTTCAACTTTCATGCCTGGCAAGAGAGTGCTCAGGGTCACAGCATGGTCCCCTCTGGATAAGTAGTCCCCACTTCCTGCAATTCTCTCCCGTGGGGTGAGACAAGAGGCCCTCAGTTCACCACTCGCCTGTAGAAAACCTAAAGTGAGCCAAAAAAAAAAAAAAACACTCTTGGGGGAGGGGGCAGATACTTTTCCTTTGGGATGAGTTTTGTACCTGAAATTTGTTTTCTTAGAGTTGCAGCTTGCCTCAGCAGAGGTGACATACAGTTATCACTCTTTTCTCTCAGCTCAGCTCCCAGTCTTCAGCATTGTTGGGTACTTTCTAGTCATAATCCTTTCCTCTGGATGAGAGCTTCTGTGGAAAGCTGGTTCCAGTCAGCCATCTTGCCTCTCCTCCTATCTTTTGTGTAATCTATGTCTGTTGTGTGATTGATTTTCTCAATTCCCTGCCATTCCCCCTCTGGTTTGTTTATTCTTCATGCTGATTCATGAAACTTATATTCTGTGTAACATGTCATGAAGAAGGAGCAGTCATATAAAGATTCTCTGTGTGTCACTCTGTAAGATGGTGATGAACTAGTTGGCATTTACCATCAAAAGAAAAACATGAATTACTTAATGAAAATATTAGGACAGCTCACTAATCATTGAAAAAACAAATTCCAAAATATTTACTACCAAACACATTCCACATAATTATAAATTACATTTTAAATGAAGCCCTAGAAATACAAGTAGAAAACATAGGCAGTTGTGTAACCTAGCAATGGGAATGGGTTTTCTAAATATTAAAAAAATCAAAGTAGTGATTAGACTGGTGGAGATTGGGCAAGATGGCTGAATACAGCCTTTCCCTAATGGCCACCCCACACTGAGGTCTACGCCTAGTTGAATAGCTACCCAGGCAAGAAAGCATATTTTGAGTAGGACTAAAAGCCAAACCTATCAAAAATAATAACAACAATATTTTAAGAGATAGTCTAAGATGGTATAGCCAGAAACAAGAACAAGCCAAATGCAGGGGTGAGGGAGTTTAGTTTTAGTGTGTGTAGTTTTTAAGTTTTTATCTTGTTTGCTTGTTCATTATTTTGTAAATAGAGTTAAGATGTCATCAACTTAAAGATAACTGATTCCAAGATGCTATTTGCAAGCTTTATGGTAACCTCCAATCAAAAAAACCTACAGCAAATACACAAAAAATAGCAGGAAATTAAAACATATCATAGTAGAAAAATTACCTTTATACAAAGGAAGACATGAAGAAAGGAGAGGACCATGAAATAATCAGAAAATAAATAACAACTCAGCTGTAGTAAGTCATTACCTATTTTTTGTTATTTATTAATGTTTTTATTAAATCATAAACACATAGATCATGTATACATTAATGCATTTATGGGGTACAATGTACTGATTTCATATAAAATTAGGAATACTTACCTTGCACCAGTTAATATATACCTCATCTTGTTTACTTAATTATTGTGTTAAGTCATTTATACTCTACACTTAATAGATCCAACACGTGCCCTTGTATTATGCACCCTAGGTGTGATCCCACCATTCATCCTCCCTTAATTTGATGTCCCCCCTCCTCTCCCAGGCCCCCCTCCTTCCTCCTTCATCCTGGGCCATAGTTGTAATCTATTCTTCATATGAAAGTGTGAGTGATTGTAAATTAGTTTCATAATGGTACTGAATACACTGGATATTTTTTCTTCTGTTCATGAAATACTTTACTAAGTAGGATTTTTTTCAGCTCCATCCATGTAAATGTAAAAGAGGTAAAGTCTCCATCTTTTTTTAAGGCTACATAATATTCCATGGTGTACCTATACCACAATTTATTAATCCATTCATGGGTCGATGAGCACTTGGGCTTCTTCCATGACTTGGCTATTATGAATTGAGCTACAGTGAACAATATGGTGCAAATATTTGTTATAAAGTGACTTTTCAAAGTCTTTTTGATATATACCTAGTAGAGGAATTGCAGGATCAAATGACAGGTCTACTTTTAGATCACTGAGTATTCTCCATACTTCTTTCCTAAAGGGATGCATAGCTTGCACTCCCACCAGCAGTGCAGAAGTGTTCCCTTTTCTCCACTTCCATGCCAACATCTGTAGTTTAGGGATTTTGTTATGTGAGCCACTCTTACTGGAGTTAGATGATATCTCAAAGTGTTTTTGATTTGTATCTCTCTGATGATTAAAGATGATGAGCATTTCCTCATGTGTCTATAGGCCATGTACCTATCTTCTTCAGAGAAGCTTCTGTTCAAGTCTCTTGCCCACAGTGAAATGGGATTACTTGTTCTTTCCTTTTTAATAAGTTTGAGTTCTCTGTGGATTCTGATTATAAAACCTTTGTCAGATGCATAACCTGCAAATATCCTCTCCCATTCTGAGGGCTGTCTACTTGCTTTCTGTACTGTGTTCCTGGCTGTGCAGAAACTTTTTAGTTTGATCAGATCCCAGTAATGTATTTTTGGTGTTGCCTGGGGGGGGGGGGAATCCTCCTCATAAAGTATTCTCCCAGGCCATTTCTTCAAGTGTTTCTCTTGCACTCTCTCCAAGAATCTTTATAGTTTCATGTCTTAAGTTTAAATCTTTTTATCCAGTGAGAATCAATTTTTGTTAACGGTGGAAGGTGTGGGTCCAGTTTCAATCTTCTATAAGTTGCCAGCCAGTTCTCCCAGAACCACTTGTTAAATAGGGAATCTTCCCCAAATTTATATTTTTGATGGTCTTATAAAAAGATTAAATGATGATATGTGTCTGGGTTCATCTCTTGGTTCTCAATTCTGTTTCATACATCTACCTCTCTATTGTTGTGCCAATACCATGCTGTTTTGATCACTATAGATTTATAGTATAGTTTGAAGTCTGGTAGTGTGATTACTCCTGATTTCTTTTTATTTCTGAGTAGTGTCTTGGTTATTCAAGGTTTTTTCTGGTTCCATATAAAATGAAGTATTATTTTTTCTAGATCTTTAAAGTATGATGTGGTGATTTGATAGGGATTGCATTATGACTGTAAATTTCTTGGGTAATATGGATATTTTCATAGTAACTAAATTAAATTAAAAGACTTGCCAATTATAAGAGTTAGACTGACTGAATGGATAAAGGAAAGAAGAGGCAACTATACCTACTACAAGAAACTCACTTTACCTATCATATCACACATAAACTGAAAATAAGACTCTAGAAAAAGATACTCCATGCAAATGGAAACCAAAAAAGAGCAGGGTTAACTATGTTTCTGTTAGATAAAATAGATTTCAAGACAAAAATCGTGAATAGAGGCAAAAAATATTATATAGAATGATAGGACTGGGTGTCCATATCTCAATGGTTAGAGCCCTGTCCTCATGCACCAGGGCTGGTGCGTTTGAACCCAGCCTGGGCCTGCTTAAAAAAAAAAAAAAAAAGAATGATAGGAGTCAATTCCACAAGAGGATACAACAATTTGATTTTTTTTGTTGTTATTTGTTTGTTTGGTTTTTGAGACAGAGTATCACGTTGTCACCCTCAGTAGAGTGCTGTGGTGTCAAAGATCACAGCCATCTCAAACTCCTGGGCTCAAGCAATTCTCTTGCCTCACCCTCCCAAATAGCTGAGATGAAAGGGACCTGCCACAATGCCCAGCTATTTTTTTAGAGATGAGGTCTCATTCTGGCTCAGCCAGGTCTTGAACCTGTGAGCTAAGGGAGTCCACCCACCACAGCCTCCCAGAGTGCTGGATTACAGGTGTCAGTCATCATGCCCAGCCCAGGACATAAAAATTGCCAATATAAATGCAACCAATATTGGAGCACACAGTTATATAAAGCAAATACATTATTAGAGCTAAAGGGAGGGATAGACCCCAGTACATTAATATCTGGGAATCTCAACACACCATTTGCAGCATTGGACAGATCACCCAGCCAGAAAATCAAAAAAGTGACAATCAAAATAGGTAATGTAGACCAAATGGACCTAATATATATTTACAGAATATTTTATCCAATAGCTGCAGAATACATATTCTTTCCTATAAAAATTTTTTAAACATGAAATCATATCAGTATTTCTCTGACTACATGGAATAAAACTAGATATCAATAACAAGAAAACAATAATTTCCACACATTTGGAAGGCAAAATATACAAACATGGAAATTAAACAATCTGCTCCTAAATGACCACTAGATCAATGAAGAAATTAAGATGAAATTTAAAAATATCTTGAAACAAATGAAAAGTGAAACACAACATAACCCAAAATACGAGATATAGCAAAATCAGTACTAGGAAAAAAGTTTATCACAATAAGTACTTATAATAAAAAAGCAGAAAAGCCTTTTCAAGCCAGAAGAGAATGGTCATCTACCTTTAATCTACTTAAACAAAACAATTTCCAGCCCAGAATTCTATATCCCCAATAAGCTAAGCTTTAAAATTGCTAAGTCATGGAAGAAGCCCAAGTGCCCATTGACCCACAAATGGATCAATAAATTGTGGTAGATGTACGCCATGGAATATTGTGCAGCCCTAAAGAAAGATGGAGACTTTACCTCTTTCATGTTTACATGGATGGAGCTGGAATATATCTTCTTAGAAAAGTATCTCAAGAATGGAAGAAAAAGTATCCAATGTACTCAGCCCTGCTATGAAACTAATTTATAGCTTTCATATGAAAGATATAACCCAATTATAGCCCAAGAATATGGGGAAAGGGGAGGAAGAAGGGAGGGGAGGGGGGAGAATGGATGGATGGAAGGTGATTATTGTGACCACACCTATGGTTCATCTTACAAGGGCCCATGTGAATCTTTCTAAATGCAGAATATAAATGTCTTAACACAACAACTAAGAAAATGCCATGAAGACTATGTTACCCAGTTTGGTGAAAATATTTCAAATTGTATATAAAACCAGCACACTGTACCCCATGACTGCATTAATGTACATAGCTATGGTTTAATTTAAAAAAAAAAAGAAAAAATAAAAAAAAAAGAAAAAAATTTCCTTTGTAGGCT
>CAUYQV010163922.1:0-20785 GCA_963574575.1 Galagoides demidoff
TATGAGTTTTATATTATTTTTGTTAATTTTATAATGTTAAACTTTAATAATAACAAATAATTGTTGAGAACTGATTATCGAGAACTGCTTATCAAAGTTTGCATTGTTGATCAGTTGTTAGAATTCGACCACCATTGTTTGGACTTAATAAACAAGGGCATTTTTTGGCATTGGCAACCACGAAAACATTTTGTAACTGTCTCTCAGACAATACACATCGTACTGCATGCTAGTGCTAGTTAAGCAAGTGATGTCAACAAATCAGCTATTCAGATAATTTATTTATTTATTTCATGAATTTAGCAGACAATACTAGTATTATTTATATTTTATAGTGGTGGCAAAAAGTCTAGGTCCGGCCTTGAAAGTGACACTTACGACTTACAAGGTATCATTATTAAAAAATATATATTGATAAGGAAAAGGTTAAATCCTGGGCATCAGCAAAAATCATAATAGAGAACAAATGGTTAGAAATATTTCGTCATTTTGAAACAAACCATGTTCCATACAATAATGCACTAAAAATTGTGGGATACGCACTGTCCTTACCAGGAACTAATGCTGCAACTGAATGCGTTTTTTCTACGGTAAATAAAGTGTGGACATCAGAAAAATCACAATTAAGTGTTGAGACTTTGAAAGCCATTTTATGTGTGAAATAGAATTTAACAAATTCTTGTGAAAAATTTCATGACCTTTTAAACGACGACAGCAATCTACTAAAAAAAAATTAACTCAAATGAGAAATATGCCAAAGAATAAAATAATACTATACATACTTTTCTTAATGTATTATATTTGTAAATTGTACTTATGTTGAAATTTAAAAAATATATTACAATACTATTTTTGTGTTCTATGAAAATTTTTGTTGTTCCATATAGACCAAATTTTTAATTAAGAACCCTCCCCACGCCCCAGTCAATGTTGTCCCACTTTACCAATGTTAAAATCTGGTCACCTTATTTTATTATCTCCACTTAATAGACAAGAATACTAAGATTCATCGTGGTTGAGTAATCTACCCAAGTTTACAGAGTCTGGAAGTGGAGGCTACCTCTTGAGCACTAAACTACCCAACACCAAAGTGCCCTGCATATAACAGTGCCTCACCCCCTCTCACATTCTCTTCCTTCTTCTTCACCACACTGTGCTGAGAAGGGCTGGAGTAAGATGAAAGTGGTCTCTCACATTTGGGTCTCCAGGATGGAGAGGAGGCAACGAGAGAAAGCACAGCCAATCACAGATCCAGAGACAAGGGAGGGTGAGGGAGCTTCCTTCTTCCACCCAGAGTTCAAAAGAAAAGTGAGATAAACAAAGGCTGACCTACTCTGCACATTGAATAACAACCTCTGGAGTTCATTACCCTAATATGTGGTAATGACTGAAAGTATAAATAACTTTTAGACCAGTTCTATAAGAAGTGATGATGGGAAACCAGAGTATAGGGGAGGTAGTGTGCAAATGGTCAACTGTTAGGGCTAGGCACCCTGTAAGATCACCTGGGGAGGGCAGGCCTATGGCCCAGAGGCCCAGGACCATGCCATGAGTTGGTATGGAAAAGGAAGATGGTCTGCAGCAGCTTGACACTCCCTCCCATAGCCCAGATACCCCTGCCTTGAAGCTGGCTGGCAGTGTCTAGGCTCCCTGGCTAGGTGACAGTCTGGCTTGCTTCACTCTCCCTTACACAAATGCAGACTAGTTCTGGGCCTGCCTCTCTTTCCCATGAGGAATTCCCTGGCTCTGGTCCTTACAGCGCTGGGTCAGTGCACACTGGTAAACAGGTTCTTTCCACCCTTCACTGGCCTTGGTGCCCTGGGGCTCTGCCCAGCTCTTCCCTGCTCCATGGAATAAATGGTTCTTTTGGCTACCAGACTTGCTGGCTCCAAATTGCAAAGAATCCCCACCCCCATCCACCAGACAAAGCACAGACCACAACAGAAACCCTCAAGGCAGCTCTCTCTGACAACTGCAGTTAAGTATGGAGGCAAAACAGAAGACATCCCTTTGCAAACCCTAGCCCTTACCAGGTAGTGCTGCTTGAAATTCACTGCTGGTGCCTATGTCATTAGATCACAATCTCCTGCAGACACCCAGGAGTTTATGTTTAATATTTTTAATATATTTTTAAATTTTTTTTCTGAGGCAGGGTCTTAACTCTATCACCCAGGTAGAGTGCAGAGGCATCATCATAGCTTACTGCATAGCTTACTTCCCTTGATCCTGAGTTCAGGGGATCCTCCAATCTCAGTCTCCCAAATAGCTCCCTACAGGCATGGGCCACCACATCTGGCTAATTTTTCTGTGTTTAGTAGAGATGAGGTCTTGGTCTTGCTCAAAATCCGGAGCTCAAGCAATCATCCCACCTCAGCCTCCCATAGTGCTAGGATTACATGCTCAAGCTATACTTATCCTACTCCACTTTGACTCATGTATGACCCTTGCCTATCCTTACCAAATTGCTGGTTCTTACTGATAGACTCCATCATGGCTCCCTACTGCCCTCCTTGTCCAAAAGAAACCTCAGGCCCTGGCTCTCAGGCCCTCCGGTCCCCTACACATTTATCTTTTCTGCCCTATCTCTAGGTGCTTCTCCTTCTGAGCCATCCTCTCCCATTTTAATTAGGTCCCATCATCTTGGGAGACCTTTTTTAGAACTCTCTCATCACTACAAGCCTTGCCTAACTACTCCAGGGACAGAGCACATCAGCCCCTCATATTCCACACGTCACTCTAGAGCCTGAGTTACAGGCCCAGAATCTATAAAGATGAATAACATGCAGTCTCTGCCCTTGAGGAGGTCAATCTGGCAGAGGAAACAGATGGGTGGGACTAGCATACATAGAAGAAATGCTGTCACGGAAGCATTTAAAAGGTGCTAGGAGGCTGCAAGAAGCCCCTAGGGTGAGGGCAGGAGTGTTTAGGGAAATTTTTGAACGAGAGCTGACTTCTGAATTGAGGTTTGAAGGGTAACAGGAGGTAGCCAGGCTGAAAAAGGGGAAAGGACACACTAGGCAGAAAACTCAGTGTGTACAAGTGCAAGTTAACAGGAAAGGGCATGGCCTGTTTGGGGAATGTGAGCAGTGCAGTGGAGCAGGTGCAGCTTCTCCACCAGACTGTCCACTCTGCTGATACAGCATTCCATAAGAAGGTATGCTCCTGGAGGGCAGGGGTTCTGCCTGCCTCATTCTCTGCAGTATGTCCTAGGCCTAGAACAGTTAGTGCCAGGTACCTCACTGGTGCTCAATAAATGTGTGTTAACTAATATATTAGCTTTGTGACCTCAGGCTAACACTCTTTTAAGTTTCAGTGTTGACAGCAATAAATAGGAATACTGTCTTCTACTTTGGAATCAGGTGGGTAAACATACTAACAGCTTGATAAAGGGCATCCTCTCTGGCCTAATACCAGATCTAGATCTTCCTCAAAGCCCAACACAGGGCTAAGCATAATAACAGCGTTTTATAACATTACAATTCTAATATTCAATTAACTTAACTGCATGCCTCTTAAAATTCTTACCAGGCACTTGCTATGCACCAGACACAGTGCTCTGTACTTGACTTGCATTATTTCATTTAATCCTGACAAGCCTATGAGATAAGTCCTCTAATTATCCATCCAGTAACTAGCCAAAGTGCACGGTGAGCAGGGGATGGCCCTGAGAATCAATCCAGGCTCAGCTCTGCTCTATCACTTGACTCCAGTATTGAGTGTTGTCCACCAGGCTGGGTGCATGCAAGCCTGCTCCCCAGGAGCTCAGTGGACTCAGCCACAAACTGTGTGATGCTTGACATGTCACTTTACTTCTCAGGGACTTGGTTTCTGTCTCTGTAAAATGGGGATTATGATGACAAGTATATCTTACAGAATTAAATGAGGTGGCCCAGGTGAAAACCTGGTCCACCATAGGGGCGCTCCTATGAAATGCCATTATGTGACTATGTTGGAAGGACAGAAGGGGTCACTAAGAGGCAGGACAGAAAGCTTAGCCTGAAAGTCTACAAGGAAGAGGTGGTGTGAATTATGAAGCAAACCTGGGCTTTCTTCCCCAAGTAACTACTAGGAGGGCAGAGGCCCCAGGCAGCACTATGGTTGTATGCCTTGAGTTGACTCTTTCGGGAGGACCACCTACCTCTGCTCTCACTTCTGCTTTATCTTCACAGGCCAAGGAGAAGGAAAATCTGACCCTGAGATCTGGGCCTATTCCCAATGACTCAGTGAGGAGCTAATGCGGTGAGGGGGGCTTCCCAATATGCCTTGGCAGGCTGGGCAGCTCTAGACCACAAGCTAAGTGGAAATGGTTCCTGCTGAGCTCTAAATCCCTGGGCTGGGTGGGCACAGTGTGAGGAAAGCCAGATTTTCATACCCATGCTGCCTTTTCCCCACCATTATTCCAAAGGCCTGAGGGGAAATCTCAGAGGGTAATTCACACTTGAATTGTGGGTACCAGCAGGTTCCACGGAATCCTTTCTTTCAGCAAACATTGTGCTGAGTGCTTTACTAGTACCATCACCATTAAATTCTCATAACACGGCACCTCTCAATACCACCCTGGCCCATTTATAGACTCAGAGACGTTACATGCCCAGAAAGTGACAGAGCCAGGACCCAAGGCAGGTCTTCTAGTGTCTTGGATCCGGGCTTTCCGAGGCCCAAATTTAGATTCTCTATTCTTGTGAAGCCAAGACAGAGGGGGAAGGGAAAGAAGCAGCATCCTCTACAAGTGGCAGGCCAAGACAGATTACTTCTGTCCAGGGCCCAGAATGCACTGAGAAAGAACAAGAGCTCTCCATATTTATGTTCCCTCACTGAGCCCCTCACAACTTAGCTGGTTGTATCAGGGTACATGTGAGGGGCTGTGTTGGAGATCTGGGACAGGAGTTGTCCCATCCGTCATAACAACTCAGCAACAAAACAACCCAAGAAGCTTGTTAGGTAAAATACAGACGGTTAGGGCTGGAGTGAAGTCATAAGGCTGGGACAAAGAGGGGGAGGATAGGTCACATAGTGGCCACCAGCCACTGTGTAAGCCAGTGTAAGATGGAAAATTGGGAAGGAAGAGTCCTGAGTTCCAGGCCCAGTTTCATCACTTGCTCAGTTTCAGTTTTTTTGTCTGTAAAAGGTAAAATAATACCCTACTAATTTCCCATTGTTGCTATAAGGGTTACTGTAGGCAATGGAAATGGAAACACTTTGCATATTAAAGAGCTAGACAGGCTCGGCACCCATGGCACAGTGGCTACAGCACCAGCCACATACACTGAGGGTGGCAGGTTCAAACTCAGCCCAGGCCAGCTAAAACAACAACGACAACTGCAACAAAAAATAGCTGGGCATTGTGGCAGGTGCCTGTACTCCTAGCTACTTGGGAGGCTGAGGCAAGAGAATTGCTTAAGCCCAAGAGTTTGAGGTTGCTGTGAGCTGTGACGCCATTCCACTCTACTGATGGCAACATAGTGAGACTCTATTAAAAAAAAAAAAAAAAAGAGCTAGATAAATCAAAGCATCCTTTGATTTGATTATACCCCCAAAGACATGAGGGCCATTGGTTCTGGACACAAAGAAAAGTCCTCTTACAAGATAAACAGAGCATTCTGGAAGCACTGGTTTCTGTAGGAAATGCTGTGATGATCTCTTGTACTTGGGTGGTACCACATAAAGAACTTCCCAAAGCATTTTGGAAGATTCAGTGTCAGAATGCTTCCAAAATGCTTTGGAAATGCACTGGAAGCATTCAGTGTCAGAATGTCAGAAGTAGACATCGTCAACATTATCCCATTAAACTGTTTTATTATGTGGGAGAAGCTGAGGTTTAAAGAGATTAAGTAACTTTCTCAAAGTCACACAGCTAGTTAGTAGCTCAGGACTGGGGGTCTCCTAATTCCTGTTGGCAGTCTTTGTTTATGCTATGCTCCTGATCCAGTTATCTCATTAGATCTTCATGATCCTTTGTACACAGCCACACCTGTAACTACTTGTTTAACAGCTGACCTCACTGCATGGGTGTAAGTCCTGTGTGAGCAGGACCAAGTCTATATCCTGAACCTAGGACAGGGTTGCACACATAGTAAATTCTGAATGAAAATGAGGGAGGATTAGGACGGCAGCCCCATTACCAACGGTGGCGGGTTCCAACCTGGTCCTGGCCAAACTGCAACAAATAAATAGTTGGGCATTGTAGCAGGTGCCTGTAGTCTGAGGCAAGAGAATCATCTAAGCCCAAGAGCTGGAGGTTGCCATGAGCTGTGATGCCACAGCACTCTACCAAGGGTGACAAAGTGAGACTCTGTCTCTTAAAAAAGAAAGAAAAGAAAAGAAAAAGAAAAAGAGGGAGGATTAGTCTCATGGTTGGGGCACCCTGGACCTTGTCCCTAGCTCAAAGTGCTTTCTCAGATATAACCCTAAATGCAAATTCCTAGCTAGAATCTCTCATCTCTGAGAAACCACTCATGTTGCCCCTAATTAATACTGAGGGGTCTGCCTTCTCATAAGTAATGAACTTGCTTCCACTATCCCAGCTAAGGCGTGAGCTCCAAGAACAGAATAAAGACACTAGGTGAGGTCCAGCAAGCCCTAGCAGCCATCTACTTCCCCTTGATCAGTTTATACTGTGCCCAAAGACCCAAACCTACCCCCTTGCAGGTGCCATGCCACCCTAAGGTAGGTTTCTATTCCCTCAGGCCTCATTTTTCTCTCCTTAGAGAGGAGCCTGGTTCTTCTTGCAACCTTCCTTGCCATCCAATATGTTTACCAGGTAGAGACCACAAAGCTCAATACCACTCACCCCACACTCTCCCCAACCAGGTCAGCTACCCTGCTCTCCTGCTGGAGTGAGACAAAGAACCCCTTGATGTGCCCTTGGCATGCCAGCCATGCCAGGCACCTTGGGGAACACAGGACTGTGACAAAGCAGAGTTAGCAGCAACTCACTGCCTACTTCAGAGAAAGGCCATAGCTCCATAATGGGCTATGTGAGCAGCCAGGGTGCTTCAGATAGTCTAGAGCCTTCCTACCTCCCCATCAGTCCACACAGCCAGCCATGAACCAAGCCCCAGTGATTTGCTGGCCTCTTTATCCTCATAGCTCCAGATCTCTTCCAGGTCTCAGCACAGACCTTTGGGCTATCCTGGATTCTCTCAACAGATCTCACTGCCTGCAGCCCACCAACTCTTTATGCCATCTTCCACGCCAGACCCAGACTAGCAATCATAAAACGCAGGAGGCTCAGCCTGACATTCATGGCTTACCCTGGCTTTCTGTCATCTTCCTGCCTCCCACTCTTCTTGTCACCTCTGCTCGTAGTGGCTTTGAGAAGAGCCTTTGCACATGGGTCCTCTCCTATCCCTTCCCTTCCCATCCTTATCCCTTTCCCCGGTCATGCTTCCCCCAGGATCTTCTTCCATGGGCCTTTCTACTAGGCCATGAACTGTCCTTGTGCTGAGACCTGCCTTGTCCTCCACACTTGGATGGGGAGGTAGCCAGGTTTCTGCTAACTCTTGCCCTGGATGTGGGGGCCTCAGGGACAAGTGAGTACCTGGCTCTGGCACCCTGCCTATTGCCACTTTAACTTAGTCACCGGATTCAATGTCGAGAAACAAGTTCCAGTCCCAGTTCTGCCATTTACCAACTGGCAAACCACAGGTACTTTCTTCTCAGGTCCTCAGTGTGTTCATTCATCTACAGAATGGGGATAATCACCCCTCTCAGGGGAAGTGAAAGTTCACTATGGGTGAGGGCTCACTCCTGCCCATAGGGACTGGACCTTACTGACACTCATCATCATAGCCAGAGATGGGAAGTAGAAAATGAAGACACAATTGCAGCCTGGTGCGGTGGCTCACGCCTGTAATCCTAGGACTCTGGGAGGCTGAGGTAGGTGGATTGCTTGAGCTCAGGAGTTCAGAGCAGCTTAAGCAAGAGTGAGATCCTCTCTCTAAAGAAAAAAAAAAAAAACCTGGGTATTGTGGCAGGCACCTGTAGTCCCAGCTACTTAGGATGCTGAGGCAAGAGGATCACCTGAGCCTAAGAGTTTGAGGTTGCTGTGAGCTATAACTCCATGGCATTCTACCAACAATGATGAAGTGAGACTCTGCCTTGGGGGGGGGGGAAATTTAAAAAAAAAGAAAAGAAAAGAGAAGACAGGATCAGGTTCAGCGCCTTTAGCTCAGAGGCTAGGGCGCCAACCACATACACTAGGGCTGGCAGGTTCGACCCAGGCTGGCCTTGCCATACAACAAAAAAATAGCCAGGCAGGTGTTGTGGTGGGCAACTGTAGTCCCGGCTACTCAGGAAGCTGAGGCAAAAGAATCGCTTAAGCCCAAGAGTTTGAGGTTACTGTGAGCTGTGATGCCACCACACTCTACTGAGGGCGACATAGTGAGACTCTGTCTCAAAAAAACAAAAAGACAGGATCACTAGCTACTCTAGTCTTTGTGTGATAAGATAGGATTTTATTAGACAGAAAAGAATACAGAAGGAATAAAAACGCACCCTTCTGGTAAAGGGGAAGACCCAAGTAGGAAGTCTCCTCTCCTACTTTTTTTTTTTAAGACAGAATCTCACTTTGCTGACCTTGGTAGAGTGCCATGGCGTCATAGCTCACAGCAACCTCAAACTCTTGGGCTCAAGCGATCCTCTTGCCTCAGCCTCCAGAGTAGCTGGGAATATAGGCGCCTACCCCAATGCCCAGCTACATTTAGAGACAGGGTCTCTTCTTGCTCAGGCTGGTCTCGAACCTGTGAGCTCAGGGAATCTACCCACCTTGGCCTCCCAGAATGCTAGTATTACAGGTGTGAGCCACTGCGCCCAGCCTAGCTACTCCAGTCTTTAAGAGAGGAAAGAACATTCACTGAAAATCTGCTCTGTGCTTAGCTCCTTTCAAATATCAATTCACTTAAATCTCACAACACTGTCTTACAAGGGTACAAGTGACTCTTTCTAAAAGCAGGGTATGAATGTCTTAACTCAATGACTGAGAGAATGACATGAAGGTTATGTTAACCAGTTTGATGAGAGTACTTCAAAATGTATATGAAAACAGCACACTGTACCCATGATTGCATTAATGTACATAGTTATGCTATAAGAAATTTAAAAAAAAAAAGAGTTAAGTCTAGAAAAAAAAAATCTCACAACACTGCAAAGTCAGTATTATCACAACCACTTTGCAGGTGAGAAACTTGAGGATCAGAGAAGTACAACAACATGCCTAAGGTCATACATACAGCCAGACAGAGCTAGTATGAGGAAGGAGCACAAAGCACCTTCTTTTCCTCACCTTGGTGTAAACAGATTGGGTGGCTCCATGAGAGCCAGGCCTCACTGCCCCTCTAGAAGTCCTATTTCAGATCCAGATGCTGGGAGCACAAAACATCAAGCAGGTCCTATCGCCTTATCTCTTTGCCACAGCTTAGGGTTTCCTAGCAGGCAGACACATAGGCACCTTCCCAGGGAAGCAGCTGGCACACTGGCCCTCTCCTTTACCAAGGCAGGCCCTGAACATCCCATAGGGCCATCAAACCAAATTTTCCTTTGAAGTTGAGAGAAAGGGAGGAGAGAAAATAGAATGGTCTTATGGTCTAGAGTCACAGACCTGGACTCCATATGTACAACTGCCTCCTTCCAGATGGGCTACCAGGAACCACTCCATTGGCAGCTCTATGCTCTTCTAGGATCTGTAATAGCTCAAGAAAAGTGGATGCTCTGTACTTAAGAACTGAAAAGGTGATAGAAAGGCAAGGAGGCAAGCTCTGGCCTGCCAGGGCCCTGGCCCCATACCAACAAAAATTGGCACAGTCCAAACTATAGGATGCCAATTAACCCAGTTATACAATTTCCAAAGTTGTAGGGCTGGCATAAATAATTGGCCAGTAGTGAAGGGCCCAGGCAATGAGGAACTGAAGAAACCAACACTGCTATTCCAGATGTTTCTCTCTGGGCCTAGCTCAGATCCCTGCTCCCATAACAGGAAGGCAACACCCACGGGATCTCAGAGAGCATAACTCCTCACCTCATCTGGCCTATAGACTGGGCAGACTGAGGCTGGGTGGGAAACTTCAGCCTTAAGAAGCCAGTCCTGACAATTACATGGGAAAAGGAGAAGGTGGTCAGGGACCAGCTCTCTCATGCCATCTCTCTCAGACCAGGTGGCCTAGTATACAACTTCTAGCCTTCTTTCCCTTCCTGACCACCTCCTCTATGCCACAGAAATGACACCAAACAAGTCTGTTCTTCCTACCCCAAAGTAATAGGAAAGGATAATATCACTCCTTCCACCCTTCCCTGTTAAGAACACATCTTTCAGCTCAGTGCCTGTAGCTCAAGTGGCTAAGGCGCCAGCCACATACACCAGAGCTCACGGGTTCAAATCCAGCCCAGGTCTGCCAAACAACAATGACAACTACAACCAAAAAATAGCCAGGTGTTGTGGCAGGCACCTCTAGTCCCAGCTACTTGGGAGGCTGAGGCAAGAAAATCACTTCAGCCTAGGAGTTGGAGGTTGCTGTGAGCTGTGATGCCACCGAACTCTACCCAGGGCAATGGCTTGAGGCTCTGTCTCAAAAAAAAAAAAAAAAAAGAACACATCTTTCTTTTCATCATCCTTCTCAGGCTTCAATACCCAGCTTGGTCTTCAGTTAAGCCAGTACTAATGCTGCCAGCACCCTAGACTGTGCCTGTGATACCCACAGGGTCATTTGCTGACTTGCTGATTTCTTGCTTCTGGCTACTGCTCAAGAGCATGCAGGGACCAATTCGCCTCCACCAAAGGTTTCCTGCACAGTAGGCTTAAAAGACAGATGAGATGAAGAAGTAGAAAAACCTAGGGCTGGGAATCAGGAATTCCAGGCTCAATTCCCAGCTTTGCTCCTAATAGACTGAAGAAGGAAGGCTAACCACTTCTCTCAGACCTTAGTTTACCTATCTGTATGATGATGTATCACTTTCAGCTTTCTGACTTGAAACATCTATCAGTAAATCATTCAGTAAATAAGTGTTAATTGAGCATTTACTCTATCACAGGCTTGAGGAAAAAAGGTGAATAAGCCTGGTTCCAGTCCTGAAGCTGATCAGTCTAATGAACTGGTAATGACAATACATTCTTTTTTTTTTTTTTTTTTGAGAAAAAAAAAAAAGAGAGAGTCTCATTTTATCACCCTCGGTAGAGTGCTGTAGTGTCACAGCTCACAGCAACCTCCAACTCCCGGGCTTAGGCAATTCTCTTGCCTTAGCCTCCTGAGTAGCTGGGACTACAGGCACTCGCCATAACGCCCAGCTATTTTTTTATTATTTTTTTGTTGCAGTTTGGCCAGGGCCAGGTTTGAACCTGCCACCCTTGGTATATGGGGCCAGTGCCCTACCCACTGAGCCACAGGCACCGCCCGACAACACATTCTTATTACCTTGTTAGCCTTCTACATTGCTGGGGGAGTCAGAAGTGCTGAGCTAAGCCAGGAAAGATGAGGGCAGACAGGTTCCTTCTACCTGTCTGACACCTGATTTCCTGCAGGGGCCACAGGCCATATTTATGGATGGCAAAGGCAGTGGAAACTTTATTGACCCGATTATCTGAAACCCCAGGTTCAAGTCCTGGATCTGCCACTGACATGCTGTGTGATCTTAAGCAAGTTACTCTCTCTGAGCCCCAGTCTCCTCATCTGTAAAATAAGTAAGCACTAAGCTGGTCGATCTTTTGAGATCCCTTCCAGCTCAAATAGTCTATGATTTTTTTGATCTACTCATGCCAGGTACCTAATAGCCATCTGAGCAAGGTAGCCTCTGACTTGCTTTCTTCCCCATCCCCCTAAACCCTGGCAAACACCAAAACTAAACTGTCTTGAGACAACCTTTGGCCCAGAGTAGCTGAAATGGACCTTTAATCTGAAACCAGAGTGCCCATCATCTTCACTGCAGCCATTAGTGCTAATGTTTCACTTTTCTAGTATAGCACACAAAACTCCTACCCCTCCAACCATAAGACTGGGTTCAGTCACCCTGAAATCTCTCATAACTTCCCCTCTTAAGGCCTTGAGCAGGGACTTACTCTTGGCTTTTTTGAAATCACAGTATAAACTAAGCAGGGAATGTTGAAGCTTTCAGATACCAGAGGTTTTAGGATGATCAACAAGAAAGTGAGACGGGACAGAGAAGCAGACCAGGGATCCCACCTCAGCCTCAGCCCTACAGACACCCATAATGTAGAAGGCATCTGCAGAGCCACATCCCGGGTCTGTGGTTGTGGGGTGGGGAAGACAGATGTCTGGCTGCCTGGTTGCGGACTACAGCCAAAGGGAGGTGCTCCCACTGGGGCCTCTGTCTGCCCACAAATACCAGAGATATGCCCTCATTTTTCTCCTCATTTCTCAGACCCTTAGAAGGAAAAGAAAGGAAACTAACATTTTTTTGGCCACTATTTGTGCCAGGCACTGTGCTAGGCACCTTTGCATACCTGATCTCATTATAACCTCCATAATGTTTGAAGTAGGTGTCATTGATGCCCTTTATAGTAAGTAAACAGGCTCAGAAATTCAGGATCTTGCCCAAGGTCACACAGCCAACAAGTATGATTCCTAAGTCTTCCTTCTTCTACTATTATCACAATGCTCTGCACCCCAAGTTTGGTTGACTGCCTAAAACCATGTAGTAGGAATTCTCGTGCCCTAGAATTTATCAACTAATCTGAGCTCTTCTTTCCAAGATCCCATAAATGCAACTGGGAATTCCTTTCCCAGCTCTCAAGATCATAACTCTTCTTGGGCCCTGATTCCCAGTGACTTGCTCCCCAATTCAAAATCACACTCTAAGTCTCTCTTGGGTTTTCACAAGCTGATCCCTGGGAATCAAGTCAGAACATCAAGTAGTGTTCTCAGTCCTAGGCTGCTGTAAGAAAGTGGGGAAGGGCTGGAGGAGACAGATCCAGTGGATAGGAGGGAACCCCCCTTAAGGGAGGGGCCTAGGTTTCTCCTAAAGAGAAGGCCACCTGGTGAATAAGAGGCTTTGGGGCTGGGGAAAATCCCGGAAGTGACGTTTATGGGGCTGCTTGTGTGGGGTGGGGTGTTTAGTCAAGATACTTCCTTAAGTCATGAGAGAGGCTGGGGAAACCTTGAACAGTCACAACTGGTCAGAGAATGGGAAGAAGAATACTCTGTGGAGTAGAGTCATGGACGAACCCTATGGGCCCCCACTGGTAATTGTGAAGGGCTGACTCTGTTGAATGGGAAGGAGGGAGACTTGTCACTGGTCAAGACAGCACAGAAGGGAGTGGGATCTGGAGTCCATTCTTCCCTAAGAAGTCAGCCAGCCTGTACATACAATCTCCCTAAAGACTGGGCTCAGGGGGTTGTGTGGGGCAAAGTGCAGCCAGCTAAGAGGAAAGGTTCTGCTCCACTGCCTCACATTTCCCTGTCTGCCAGCTGGGTGCCTGGGTGCTCTAGAGGTGGGGGTATTTGGGTGTGCTATATGAGCAGAAACTCTGCTGTCTCCCTGTCTGCCCTTCCCCCGCAGATCTGTGCTTTGTGGGGAGATGCATGTCCCCAACAGCATACACAGAGTCTTGCCTGCTGGCTCCTGTGGCTGTTGGAGCTAATAGTCTGCTCTGGAGGGGTGGGGTACCATCACCTTATAGGTACTGGAAGGTGGAGTATGGGTCCACCTGTTGCCAGGGACAGTGAACAAAGCTGAGGGGGAAGGGGGACAGTTCTCAGAGTTCTGAGTCTTCCATGAGGGTACAGGACTGTCTGTCCCATGGTGGGACTGTGAGGGAGCACTCCACTGTCAGTCCATCCAGAGGTCAGTCTGTCCTGGGATGGGGGCAGTGCGATCTTACTGAAGTCTGCCTAAGGTGTCCCGGTGTGGAGGCAGGGCGGGGGTGACACAGCTCGTCTATTGGGGTGGGGGAAGAGATGGAAGATATCTGTTTGGGGGATGGCGCCAGCCACCTATGAGCCTGTCAGGAGGTGGCAAAGGCAATCAGACCTAAGGCCAGGGTGGCAGCAGTGGGTCAGGGGCAGGTGTCTGTCGTTTTGCCCCTCAGTTGAGAAGACAGCACTGTTGGTCCTTCCTGGAGGACAGGTCAGTCTGCCTGGGGGTGTCGGCCTGCAGTCCCTAGGTCGGAAGTAGGACCGCCAAAGGGGGGCGGGTCTGTGGAGGGAGGAGGGAGGTGGGGGTGGGGCAGGGGAGAGAAGGGGTCGGCCGTCTCCGCCTGGGAAGGAGACATGCCAGTCGGTCCTGAGAGAGGCTCTGTTCCCGTTCATACCCCCTCCCCCCGCGTGGACACCGTTCCTGGTTCCGATCCCCGGCGCTACTCACGCGCCCTCGGTGCCCTGCGAGCCCACGATGAAACCAAACTTGTCGATGCGGCGCTCGGCGAAGCCGTTGGCCTCGGAGTCGGAGCCTAGAGAGCTGAGCTCGTCGGCAGTTGCGGCGTCGGGGCCCTGAGCCAGACTCTCCCGAGTCCCCGACAGGCTTCCCTCGGCCGCGGGAGCGCGCGGCCCATTCTCTCTGCTGCTTTTCGCCATCCCGGCCGCACCCGCTGCCTGAGCCCCAGCGGCCACCTCAGCCACTTCAGCCGCTTGGCAGCCGCAGCCACCCCGCCCATGCGCTGTGCCCATTGGCCGCCGCAAGGGCAGGGGCGGAGCTTTAGGCCTACTGAGGTTTCCCCCACCCCAAACCCAATGGGCGACGCGGACCCTGGGCCCCGCCCACCTCCTCCGAGCTGGCGCCAACGGGCCCGACGTGAGAGGGCGGGGCCTCCAACACCAAAGCCCTCCTTCCGATCCTGCCAATAACAAGAACTCACCTGGACTAGCTTCTCCGGCCTTTCCGGGTTGGCCCCAGGCGGAGCCTGTCACCTGCTGCTGCGCTTCTGCTAAGGTTTCCGCCAGGGATTCCACATCTGCCTCCTGAGCCCGGTTCCTCGCGAGACCCCAGGGACGTGGGTGGGGATTGTTTCACCCATTCACTTATGAGCAACTCTGAGGAGACCTAAATGGGTTCAGAGACTCCCAGGGTCTCAGAGCTACTTAAAGCTGACATAGAAGTTTGGTAGGGCCTGAGACGGGCCTCTAAGGGCCCCACGACGGGGTCTTAAGCCTTGAGTGTTTTCACCAGCCATTTCCTTGATGCCTGTAGTCCTGACATTCCTGATGACTTCATTGTGTGGTCTGCACCTTCCATGGGCTTTTGGTTTTCCAAAAACTGGGCAACAGCAGACATGGGAGTGGGCACAGAATATTTTGGTCTTAAGCCTCAGTCTGGGAGGATATTCCTCCCTCTCCAGTGGCTGCAGAGTGGTGGGCTTAGTCCCATCTCCCAGGAAGGACACAGGAGACAGTGGGCCTTTCATGGATGTGTTGGCCTAACCCAGGAGGAGAGAGGAGCTCTATATACCTAGAGCAGATGTGACGCCCCAAGTATGGCAAAGTATTCACAACCCCTTTGACTTTGTAATTCTGATCCTAGGGTCATATCCCAAAGATGTTCTAACTCAGCTCTGTGAGGGCACACATACAGAGACGTTCACACCAAGAGTATTTGGGGAGAGGCCTTGATACCCTAGCTTCTAATTGTCTTATATCAAACCACCCAGGGCTCAAATTTCTGCCCTAACTTTGAGCAAATCACTTGTTTGCTCATCTATAAAATGGAAATACTGAAAAAATGCCCACTGGAAGAGCTGTTCTGGGACTTAAATGTACAACACATGCTAAGTATCTGGCTCCAGTAAATAGTAGCCAGGAGTGGTGGCATTTGTACTTTGCAAAGCATGTGCAAATTTTTTGTTTTGAGCCTCCCCCCCACCCTCAAGCCTGTGGCCACAGCGGGAGAGTTTTTACTTGGTTTGATCCATGGCATGTGGCTTGGGAGACTTTATATCATGTCTGTGCCCCTCAACAACTGGGTGTTCTTGTGCAAAACTGCTTAACTGTTTAGAACCTTGTTTTCTTCTTCTGAGAAAGAGGGATATCAAAAATTATTTGGTGAAGTCAATCAGCTATGCTTCTGAAGCCTCCTTCAAACTCCAGACTTTTTTATTAACCTTTTTTTTTTTTAAAAAACAGAATCTCATTTTATTGCCCTTGGTAGAGTGCCGTGGCATCACAGCTCACAGCAACCTCCAACTCCTGGGTTTAGGTGATTCTCTTGCCTCAGCCTCCCAAGTAGCTGGGACCATAGGCACCTGCCACAGTGCCCAACTGTTTTTTTGTTGCAGTTTGGCCAGGGTCGGGTTTGAACCTGCCACCCTCGGTATATGGGGCCAGCGCCCTACTCACTAAGCCACAGGCGCCGTCCTATTAACTTATTTTAATATACCCAGACAATACTCTGGTGAACCAGAGAGTATAGTCCTGGCCCAATGGGGCTTACAGACCAACATGACCAAGCAGATATTTTTCAGGCAGCATGAAGAAAATAAAGCAGGGTAAGCTATAGCGCAGCAGTTCTCAACTTGTGGGTCATGACCCCTTTTTAACAATGAAAAGGTGGCACCTGTGGTTCAGCGTGTACGGCGTCAGGTTCCATATACCAAGGTTGGCTAGTTCAAACCCGGCCCCGGCCAAACTGCAACAACAAAAAATAGCTGGGCACTGTGGCGGGCGCTATAGTCCCAGCTACTCGGGAGGCTAAGGCAAGAGAATTGCCTAAGCCCAAGAGCTAGACTTTGCTGTGAGCTGTGACACCACAGCACTCTACAAAGGGCAACAGACTGAGACTCTGTCTCTGAAAAGACAAGAAAAAGCAAAAAACAAACAAACAAACAATGAAAATACATTGCGGCATTAGGAAGGTTGAGAACCACTGCTATAGAGAATGCTGGGATAGGGACCTGGGGAAGGGACATGATGACACCTTTCTGGGGGACCTAGGAGAATACTATAACAGGGATGTTCTACCTATGGCCATGGGCCCCATGCTGATTTTGTGAGGACTATTTTTGCTTTTCCGTGATGTCAGATATCACAAAAGTAAGTATGGACCCTTTTTTTGGTAATCGGCTTTATTAGTGTTTATGTATTTAATGTTTGGCTTGAGACAACTCTTATGCTTCTAATATAAGGCAGAGAAAAAAAAAAAAAGGTTGGACATACCTGCACTGTATAAGAAGCCTGGCAGCAAGGGCAAAGCTTCCCCTTGAAGGAGAAACAGGCTTAAAAGATGGTATGATTAGATTGGTGTGAGAAAGCAGGGAGCTGTGAACAATGAATAAACGATCAAAAAGGAATGCCCTATAGAATCACTTGATTCACTACAATACAAAGTAAGAGGCCTTGAGGCAATGCTGCAAAACATGTTGGTGAACTGGCTCTTGTGGACAGTCTTTTGAAGATGAGAGATGCTTCTGAGGGGTACAGAAGTGTATTGATATCCTGTCTCATGCTAGGAGTCATTCTCAAATGCTGGCCTTAAGGCACAGACCTGGGACTTTCTATTGGATCCTGAAACATGCAGTTTGCATGTACTTGGGAAACCCGTCAGCTTTGGGCATGAGCAAAAGTCCAGATGTCATAGCCTTCTTCATGATAGCAGAGTTGAGGCTCAAAAGGTAGACAGCTGATACCTAACAGCCTGTGAAGAGCAGGCAGACTGTGAAGTATATTTATCCCATTGTAATCCCAATTACTCTTAACAAAGAGTAATTGTTAAGAATTTTTTGGTCCAAGTAGCAGAAAACACAAACAGGCTTAAACTAAAATTGTATTTAGTGGATCCTATAGCTTAAAGAAATTTTAGGAGCAGTTTGATCCAGACTTATCACCAGCACTATGGTCTCATTTTTCCTTTGTACTCCTTCCTGTGGCTACCTAATTCTCAAGCGAGAGCCCCTCATGGCAGCAACTCCAAGCCTCACATCTTTCTTCACACATCCACACAAGTGTTCCGGTAGGTTCTGGTCAACTGTGGGGAGGCTGCATTCCCTCATGAGTCAGATCATTTATACTGCGTCATATGTCTATCCCTGAACTAACAGTTCAAGGATAGGGAACACTAACAGGCTTAACTAAACTCAGGTTAAGGCAATAGTAGTACCTTCTCCGTAATGATATAACAATTAGAAACTGGAGTTTATCTTTTTTTTTTTTTTTAAAGAGACAGTCTCATTTTGTCCCCTCAGTAGAGTGCTGTGATTATCACAGCTTATAGCAACCTCCAGCTCTTGGGCTTAGGCGATTCTCTTGCCTCAGCCTCCCAAGTAGCTGGGACTATAGGCGCCTGCCACAATGCACACCTATTTTTTGTTGTTGTTGCAGTATGGCCAGGGCCGGGTTTGAACCCACCACCCTTGGGATATGGGGCCCGCACCCTACTCACTGAGTCACAGGCGCTGCCCTTTACTTTTATTTCTATTTATTTATTTATTTATTTATTTATTTATTTATTTATTGAGACAGAGCTTCAAGCCGTACCCCTGGGTAGAGTGCCATGGCCTCACAGCTCACAGCAACCTCCAACTCCTGGGCTCAAGGGAGTCTCCTGCCTCTGCCTCCCAAGTAGCTGGGACCACAGGCACCCGCCACAATGCCCGGCTATTTTTTGGTTGCAGCCATCATTGTCTGGCGGGCCCTGGCTGGATTCGAACCCGCCACCCTAGGTGTATGTGGCTGGTGCCTTAGCTACCTGAGCCACAGGCGCCAAGCCTTTACTTTTATTTTTAAAAAGTAAACTTCTGGGGCAGCACCTGTAGCACAGTGAGTAGGGCACTGGCCACATACACTGAGAATGGCAGGTCAGCTAAAACAATGACATCTCTAACAACAAAAAAATAGCTGGGTGTTGTGGCAGGTGCCTGTAGTCCCAGCTACTGAGAGGCTGAGGCAAGAGAATCACTTAAGCCCAAGGGTTTGAGGTTGCTGTGAGCTGTGATACCACAGCACTCTACCCAGGGTGACAGCTTGAGATCTGCCCTTAAAAAACTGAACTTCTGAAAATTTTATATACCAGTATGTGTACCCACATATACCCTTAAATATGATATATAAAATACTTTTTGCCTTTCCAGTTTTCTAATTTTAGGAATATTATGGATGATTGCTAGTTATGATACATAGATTTTCATTCAAGGTACAGCCTATGTAACCTAATGTGTTGTATATATTCTGTCACTACATAATTTGAAAGTGAAATGGGTCTAATTGTTAGTGCTATGTAATGGCTACTCATTCCAAACAGTGGATGGAACTAAGTGACATTGCTTAATGTCTAGTGACTCCTGGAGCCCTGAGTGCAAGTCCTTAAAATTATGGTAATTGAAAGTTCTACTGCTAAGTCCTATCATGCCTGGTTTTCCTAGCAGTCACGTAACAGGAATATCTTTGTTTCGTGGTCTGCTCAGCTAGAGCAATACAATGTGGTCACCAGTAGATGAACTGTTTTGGTTTTCCAAAGCCTTAACTGGCTACATGACTTCGGATATTCCACTTCATTTTAAAAATGGAGTGGATAATCCTCAGGAGATTGCAGTTTAAGAATCAAAAAAACTATGCAGCACAGGTTTGTAAACAGAAAGATGCTACACACTGCAGGCCTTAAACAGGAAGTGCAATGCCAGGCCACACGTGGGGCCTTTGGCCACTGATAGTCAAAAGGTCTCATGGTCAATAGGCTTTCTGCAAATGAGCAAGCCAGAACAGATGTTCATTCAGGAGCTCTGGGAAACTGGATTTGCTCCCCAGAGGGTAGCTCAAAGGGCCCATTCACTCAACATTCAGCCCAGAGGCATTCCTGGCCTCAAGTCACAGCCTCTGCCATGGAGGCCATAGGGGGTCACTCAGTCTATGGAGATTAGTGCCCTGACATCATGCCAAGAAAGAACATGGAATGTGTTACTTCCCAAGGTCTCCTGACCTTTTTCCCTCTCTGGTGTTGACTATGGAGAAGCAACTAGCAGTGGGCTCACTTTAGGCACCTAAATCATGAAACTCACTTCAAGAAGCTCAAGTTTGGCTCTGGCCCCTAAAACAAATTTCTAGCAACCTGGCAGGAGGCAAATGTCAGACAGGCTGAAGAATGACATACCATTGATCAAGCTTAAAAATGTGAACAATTCAGCAATTTGTACGGAGCTATGCAACTGGCATTGTAGATAGGCTCCCTGAGTTTGGAGTTGAGGGCTTTGAGCTTGGCTGACAGGGAGAGGCAGGGACAGGTTGGTGCCTAGAGTTGGTTTTGTGACCTTGTGAAAACCCTCTAAGCCCTGGAGACAACTGATGGGTCAGCTAGAAGGATCAAATAGAGGGATTGCAAATAAAACACACTGGGAACCCTCAGAGGCTATATACACATGAGATCCTCAGAATGAGACCAGTTTTAGCTTTAAAACCAGGGAACTGTTATCAACAGGCTCTTATCTTCCTTGTTCTGAACACCTAGAGCCACACGTATCTCCAGGATAGCTTGATTCCAAAAATAACAGCTTACACCCAGCCCTTACTCAGGCACCAGGACTGTGTACATGTTCTCTTTCACTTAATAGTGCGTGACTATAAGCGAGCAACTTACCCTCTGTGCCTCAGTTTACTCATGTGGAATAGGAATACTAAGGATTACATGAGTTAGAATTTTAGATTGCTTCAAACAGTAAATTAAATTTTATAAAATCCTTAGAATAAAGCATGACACTGGCACAATTAAGTATTTATAAATAAATACATTTTTTTTTTTTTTTGAGACGGAGCCTCAAGCTATCCCCCTGGGTAGAGTGCCATGGCATCACAGCTCATAGCAACCTCCAACTCCTGGGCTCAAGCGAGTCTCCTGCCTCCGCCTCCCAAGTAGCTGGGACCAC
>CAUYQV010163924.1:0-17190 GCA_963574575.1 Galagoides demidoff
CGGGCGCCTGTGGTCCCAGCTACTTGGGAGGCGGAGGCAGGAGACTCGCTTGAGCCCAGGAGTTGGAGGTTGCTATGAGCTGTGATGCCATGGCACTCTATCCAGGGGGATAGCTTGAGGCTCTGTCTCAAAAAAAAAAAACCAAAAAAAAAAACGATTCTTTCTAATTTGTATATGTTTGATAATATGCATAATAAATAGTTTCAAAGAGAAAAGAGGAAGAGGAAATTCTAGAGGGTGGAGCTGGAGCCTGACTCACATCTGAATCCCCAGCATGCAGTCAGCAAATTACTAGCAATGCTTTTAGACTGATCCCAAGGTAAGAGCTGAAAGTACAGGCTCAGAACTGTAGTAATGCCTGAAATACTTGCCTGGCTCTTGTATGAGGCCATGCCCATAAGCCTTCAGCAGGTGTTTCTTGAATTAGCATCACTCATATAGAAGCAGCATTATATATGACCCTCATGGTCTGAAATACATTTACCTAGTCACATCCAACAACCCCAGATTCAGCAGGCCTCTGTGAAGATGGTATTCCATACTTACTATATCTGCCCACACCCCCAGCTCTGAGGAGCCAAGGGCTTCCTTCCCAGGGTTTGGCCTGATTTAAAAATAAACAAACAGGGTCAGTGCCTGTGGCTCAAGTGGCTAAGGCACCAGCCACATACACCTGAGCTAGCAGGTTCTAATCCAGCCCGGGCCTGCCAAACAACAATGATGGCTACAACCAAAAAATAGCCAGGTGTCGTGGCAGGTGCCTATAGTCCCAACTACTTGGGAAGTGGAGGCAGGAGAATCACTTGAGCCCAGGAGTTGGAGGTTACTGTGAGCTATGATGCCACATCACTCTACCCAGGGTGACAGCTTGAGGCTCTGTCTCAAAAAAAAAAAAAAAAAAAAAAAAAAAAAAGGCCGGTGGCAGGGCAAGGTGGCTCACGCCTGTAATCCCAGCACTGAGAGGCCAAGGCAGGTGGATTGTCTGAGCTCATGAGTTTGAGACCAGCCTGAGCCAGACGGAGATCCCATCTCTAAGTTTCTAAAAATAGCTGGGCCTATGGAAGGTGCCTGTATTCCCAACTACTTGGGAGGCTAAGGCAAGAGAATCGCTTAAGCCCAAGAGTTTAAGGTTGCTGTGAGCTGTAGCCACAGCACTCTACCAAAGGCAACAAAGTTAGACTCTGTCTCAAAAACAAACAAACAAAGGTCTGGCTCAGCGCCCACAGCTCAGTGGTTAAGGGCACCAGCCACATACACCTGGGGTGGCAGGTTCAAACCCTGGCCTGGGCCTGCTAAACAACGACAACTGCAACAAAAAAATAGCTGGTCATTGTGGTGGGCATCCTGTAGTCCCAGCTACTTGGGAGGTTGAGGCAAGAGAATCGCTTAAGCCCCAAAGTTAAAGGTTACTTTGAGCTGTGACACCATGGCACTCTACCAAGGGCAACATAGTGAGACTCTGTCTCAAACAAAAACAAAAGGTCTGAGTTAAAAGAAAATTTGCACTCTTGTCCCCCAGATGCTGCTATTTAGAGCTCTTTTTGGTCTCTCTGATTGGCCTAGCTGTTTCTGCCTTTGCATGTTGGTCTCTTTCTGAAATGCTCTTCATCCTAGCTCTCTGCGTGGCTGGCTCCTTCTCATTCTTCCTATCTCAGCACAAATATCCCTTCCTTTTTTTTTTTTTTTTGAGACAGAGCCTCAAGCTATCCCCCTGGGCAGGGTGCCATGGCATCACAGCTCAAGGCAACCTCCAACTCCTGGGCTCAAGCGAGTCTCCTGCCTCAGCCTCCCAAGTAGCTGGGACCACAGGCACCCACCACAACACCTGGCTACTTTTTGGTTGTAGCCATCATTGTTGTTTGGCAGGCCCGGGCTGGATTTGAACCGGCCACCTTAGGTGTATGTGGTTGGCGCCTTAGCCACTTGAGCCACAGGCACCGAGCCCAAATATCCCTTCCTTAGTGATGTCTTCACTTGTCATGCTCTAAAGAAGGTTCTTTATCACTTCTCCTCTGCCCTTTCATAGGTATCACCCTTAATATGCGATTACATATGTATTTTATTTACTTAACCTTAACAAACAGCTAACACATTTACCGAGCACTGGCCATGTGCCAAGTTAGATCTAAGCATTTTATCTGAATTACCTTGCTTAGTCGTCATAACCACTCCCATGATGTAGGTCCTATTGTTAATACCATATACAGATGATGAAACTCAGGAGAGAAAGGTTACATACCTTGCTCTTGGCCACAGAGGCATGAACTAGCAAGCTCACATTTGTAATAACTATTCTACACTGGTCTCTTTGTCTTTTTTTTTTTTTTAAGGGGACATGGGTTGTCTCTTAGTCTTTTTCCCTGGCCCACTGACCTCTACCCCAGACTGTGAGGGTCAAAGTATCTCAGCCCTTATCACAATGCCTGGCATAAAATAGCGTCCATATGGATGGTGAATGAATGAAAACATTCAAGATGGGGTGGCAACTGTGGCTCAGTGAGTAGGGCACCGGCCCCATATACAGAGGGTGGAGGGTTCAAACCTGGCCCCAGCCAAACTGCAACAAAAAATAGCTGGGCGTTATGGCAGGTGCCTGTAGTCCCAGCTGCTCAGGAGGCGGAGGCAAGAGAATCACCTAAAGCCCAAGAGCTGGAGGTTGCTGTGAGGTGTGATGCCACAGCACTCTACTGAGGGCAACAAAGTGAGACTCTGTCTCTAAAAAAAAAAAAAAAAAAAAAAAGCCAGGCACAGCTCAGGCCTGTAATCCCAGTACTGTGGGAGGTTGAGGAGGGAGAGTCATTTGAGCTCAGGAGTTTGAGACTTGCCTGAGTGAAGGTGAGACTCCAACTCATGAAAAAAATGGAAAAACCCATCCAGGCACTGCGGTGAGTGCCTGTAATCCCAGCGGCTTCCAGAGGTTAAGGCAGCGGGATGCCTACAAGCTGGAGTCTGAGGTTGCAGTGAGCTACCAAGCCACTGCACTCTACTCAGGGGCATAGGGTGGGACTCTGTCTCAAAAAAAAAAAAAAATTCAAAATAATACTGTGTGATTTTTTGCAGTGGGGGGCAGAGTCTCACTCTGTCACCCTGCATAGAATGCTATGACATTATAGCTCACAGCAACTTCAAGAGATCCTCCCACCTCAGTCTCCCAAGGGACTACAGGTACCCACCACAATGCCTGGCTATTTTTAGAGATGGGATCTTGCTCTTGCTCAGGCTAGTCTCAAACTCCTGAGCTCAGGCATTCCACCTGCCTCAGCCTCCCAAAATGCTAGGATTACAGGCATGAGCCACCAAGCCCGGCCCGTATGATTTCTCTCTATTTCTTTGACCCACCTTCTCTTCCTCCCAAGCCCCTAGCACAGTACCCAGCCCCAGAAGGTTCTCAACATATCCATACAAACTTGAAGCTGGAAAGAGTTTTTGTGACCACTCATCTCTATACCCTCAGTTGATTAAAGGGGGACAACCTCTGTGGGTTCTTTCTCCTACTCCTAAGAAACAATTGAGCAAGATGAACAATGGAGGATGCACAGGCTTCAAAGGTCCTAAGAGGCTGAGTTCTAGCAGAAGAGAGAGATCCGCAGTGGATGCCCCACTGGAGTGGAACCCAGGGAGGAAGGCTAGGGTACAGTAGAGGGGGTATACTTGTCCTATCTTATAGAACAAATAAACAGCCTCTACCAGGTGCCTGGTGCTTTCTGGGAACTGTCCAACACTTGAAATATATTCCTTGGAAATCTCATCACCTCAGGAGATACCTACAGATCTAGGTGACTAAGGACTACAGGTTTCCTTGGTCTCCCATTCCCATCTCCCTCCTCCTTCCCCTGGAGATGGGAGGCAAAAATACCCAGCAACAAGATCCTGAAAACTAGGCCTCTGTGTCACCTTTGGAAGCAGAGAAGGCCTTAATGTAGAGTATAAATACGGTTTCCTGTTACTCCTTCCTGCTTCTAGTTATCCCCAGGCCTCTGAGCATCTCTAGAGTTTAAGTTCTAAGAACCTAAACTTGGTCAGGAATGGTGGCTCATACCTGTAATCCCAGCACTCTGTGAGGCTGAGGTGGGAAGACTGCTTGAGCTCAGGAGTTTGAGATCAGCTTGAACAAACTGGGACCCTGTCTCTACTAAAAATAGAAAAACTAGCCAGATGTTGTGGCAGGCACCTGTAGTCCCAGGTACTTGTGTGGCTGAGGCAGGAGGATCATTTGAGCTCAGGAGTTTGAGATTGTAGTGAGCTACGATGCCACTGTACTCTAGCCTGGGTGACAGAGGGAGACCCTGTCTCAAAGAAAAAAGAAAATATAAGAATCCTAAACTCTATGTCAAGAAACTTCCAAGAAAGAAGCATAAATGACACAGGAGTTGTGATTGAGTGGAGGGGACAACATTCTAGCCTAGCATGGCCACGGAGTTTCTAAGATGAGGTGGTACTAGAGCTGGGTCTTGAAGGACAGAAATCACTGTACTTCATGGGGACAAGAAAGAAGCAGAGGGAACCATAGGTGCAAGTAACACTGAAAACAAGAGCTAACATGAACCTCGTGCTTACTCTGTCCTCAGTGCTGGGTGAGTACTTTATACACAGTAGCTTGTTGATGTCTCAGACCCTTTCAGAGATAGGGAATGTTAACATACAAGATGAAAAACCCAACTCCCAGAAGTGTTAAATAACTTGCCTAAGGTAACCCAGTAAGGCAACACTGGGATTTGAATTCAAGTTTGACTAACTCCAAAGTCCACTAAATTATTTGCGCCCAGTACTGGTGGGATAACTTGCATGATGGAGAGAAATATGTATGAAAGACCAAGGGATCCCTTGAATGCCACACCAAATGTCTGTCTGAATAGTATTCCACAAGGGGGTCTATTTGCTGAGGAGTGTTGCAGGAAGAATGGCCTAGCATGTTTATGGAGGATGGTGGAGGGTCCTCTGGGAAAACAGGAACCCTGTGCCTTCAAAAGTTCTACAGGGGGTTAGGCAGCAGCAGGAAGAAAGTCAAGAAGAGAAACAAGCCAACAGAAGGCCAACCGATTATCAACGGTATCCACATTTATATTTAAGTAAATAAAGATCTTCAACAAGTCCCAGTCAGTTCATAAAACTTACATTAAGTGCCAGACTGTGTGCTAGGCCCAGGCCCCATCCCTGGCAGCTTCCCTCTATGTCCCCTTTTACCACCATGTGGTCAGGTTGCTGGCAGATTCCAACAACCCAGAACCTAAAGTGTTTTGTCCTTCCCCACCTCCACTTGCATAAGAGAGGTAAACAATGTTTCTTGCAGATTTATGTAAAAAAAAAAAATCATAAAATCTACAATTACTGCATTTCAACTTCAATGAGTTTTATATTTTAAAGGTATTTATTTTCATCTTACTGGTCTAGTTTGCAAGGTAAATAATAACCGACTAATTTTCTCTGAGCTCATTTTTAACCTCAAGAAGTTTTTGATGAGAAAATTTTCTCCAGTGGATAAATCATCTGGCCATCTTCCCCCTTACCTAGCAACCATAAGGCTATCAGTTCCTCAAGGGTATTATTTGAGCATCAGAAATGGGAACTGACATTCTAGTCACCCTGCCCTTCACTATCACACAGGGTAAGGGTACGCAAAGACTGGAATTAAAGCCATCTCTAACTCAGTACATTTGTTGCAGCTGTGCCTCAGAAAGTCAACCGACTTTGGAGCTGTGTGCTGAGAGAAAAGGGGAACTCAGATTTTCACCGCTCTTCTGCTAAGAAATCCTATCCCAACAGGCATTCCCTCCCTTGCTGAGGGGGTAGGATTTATTGGCTAAATACTCGTATATGAACTCCCAGACTAGCAGGGATACCCTTGCTCTCCCAAACACTGCCTTCAGGAGACACTACTCAGCCAGTGATTCAGAGTTGGGAGGCAATCCTTGCTCAGCTGGCTCAGCAATTCCCCAGGAAGACTCAGCCCGCAGCCCAACACAACAAACCCAAAGGCCCTGCTGTCCTTGTAGGGAGGGGAGGGGGAGCTTTTCTTCTTAGCTTCCGTAATCGTTGCCATACAATAGTCTCTGACTGCATCATAGTAAAGAGGCTGGTATGGGAACACCTAGCACGCGCCAAGCACCGCGGAGAGACCTCTCCCTTCCAAACTACATGGCGAGCACAACTGGGGAAGAGGCAATCCTAGCAGAGCCCGCGCTGAGCCGCAACTAGAGCTAGATCACCTCCTGGTGCACCCTCCATCAGCCCCCGGGTTCCCAAAGAGGCCTCTCAGGCCCTTCAAGACCCCGGCTTCCAGCTTCCGGGCCCAGACTTCAGAACCCTCAGGATGAGGCCGGCCTCCAACCCGGCCTTCCAAGGCCCTTCAGTCTGGCCCCGCGGCTCACCCTCGAGCGTCTCGCACTGCACCAGGTTGAGGTAGTCTGCCTGGCTGAGCACCCCAGCCTTCAGGCCACGCACCAGTCCCTCCAAATAGCCATTGTCCACGTTGAAGTAAAGCTCCGGGAAGAACGACATGGCTGCGGCGGGGACGGCGGGACAGTGGAACCCCAACCGGCCCGCACGCAAAGCGACTCTACGATCAGCTGACGCTGCACCCGCAGCGGACTGTCAAGTGCGTCAGGTGACGTACCAGAGCATCACGTGACCGCAACAGGGCGGAGCCCTGAGCGGTGCCCCACTTCCGTGTGGTTTCGCTGGAAAGCGTTGCGCAGGTGTGGGTTGGAAATGGCCCTCTCGCGCCTGCGCGCTGAAGGGAGGCTGAGCTCTGGCGCGAGCGCTACTTGGCTGTTCGAGACCCGCCGGGTGGTGGCGCCCGTAGCCTCAGGGATTCCATTGGCCCCTTTTTCTACATTTCCCTAGTTTAATGCACCTGGCGCTGCTGGGTCTGGTGAGCTAAAGATGGGAGTAGGCGTTGCTTCTCCTACGTGGAGAGATTTCATACTGATGAATCAGCCCTCTGCCCCGGAGGGGAACTGAGGTGCGGCGAGGGGCGGGCTTTGCTGAAGGTCACTCATGGAAATAGCCGCAAGCAGGCCCTGAAGTTTAATGTTTATTCGCTAGCTCGGAGTTACAGCACCTTCCTGCCGTGCTCTCCGATCCCCACCCCTTCGCCGCATACCGAATTCTAAAGGGCTGAGTGCGGCTTTTCCTCAGCCGGGAGCCCTGAAAGCCCATGTGCCTCTGATGGTGGGATAACCCAGGCTCTGGAGTAAGAGCATTTATGGTTTTTCCGCTGGGCAACACTCCTATCCTACCGTGAGACCCTCCCCCACTTCGACGGCAGCATTCGAAATAACCACAGCCTTGGGATTGGTCCCATTCTTTATTCACATCCCTCTGCCCGGACCCTGACGTCGGCCAACTAGGTGCGGCTGCACGGGTTCATAGCTGTACCCAGCTTGCGGCAGTAGCAGAAGGCGTTGAAGAAGCGGCAGTAGCATGTGGCGCACGGGTCACAGCACGGTACCTGCTGTCCCAGGCAGGACTCGTTCAGCCTTACACAACGACGCGGGGAGCGGGGCTCGCGGTCCTGTGGGTCTAGCACCTGTAGGAATGGGGAAGCAGGAATGTGGACACCGGCCTCTTCTCCAAGAGGAGAAGGGTCCAGGGATCTCAGCTGCACCAATCTGTGCAGAATGGCAATGGAGCTTAGGAGGGGTGGTCTGCAGTGTCACTGGTGCATGGTGAGGGGCTCTGGAGGTAAGGAGAGGGATAGTACTTGAAGTCCTTTCCCAAGCCCTGCCACCATATCCCTTTCCCTAGGCAGTTACCTCTGCCAGGGCCTCAGCCTCCTGCAGCAGAGCCTCTTCTGCTTGTTCTGCAGTTGTCTTCTTCAGCTGGGTCTGCAAGCCCAGGCCTACAGCAAAGGGTGTCAGGACAGGACTCCCCCCAACCTACCCCCATCCCAACCATGCACAAAGCACCCACCTTACAGGTCTAGGATTGGGAAGGGAGAAGGCGGGCTTATACCAGGTGGAACAGTTTGCAGTAAGAGAGCATCCAGGCCCCATCCAGCCCTACCCCTGTACCACACTGACCTGGGAGCTCCGGAAACAGGGCCTCATCAGTCCTTCTGATGCCCTCCAGGGGGGCCAAGCCCATTTGGGCCCCCTGTATGGTGGGCAACATCAGCAGCAGGGCACAGCTTAGCAGCACTGCATTCAGCATGGCCTGGCTCAGCAGGAAGACCCACCACTTAGTCCCTCTTCATCCTTGGAGTATCCTCTAGGTACCCAGCCAGAGAGTCCCCCACAGGGAGTATGATGCCCTCCCTAACCTGAGGACTTACCTCTGCTTGCTGAATCCTTGGCTAGAGCATTCCTGACCCCCTGTGCTCTCAGCTTATATGGCAGAGTCTAATGAAGGGCCCACACGTGACTGTTTCCTGCAGCCAGGGTGCGAGGGGCCCTCCTTGGAGGGTGGGGACACAATTTAGGCCTCACTCCCTGGAACCTGAGCTTTTGTTGCTCTGCAAGAGGTATGCCCATCTCCAATTTGAAGTGAGGACTCCAGGAGCCAATTAAAGTTTGGGAACAAGATAAGGTGCCCAGGGTCCCCAAATTTCCACAGGACACAGACCTAGGGCGTATGCCAATGTAGAGCCATTAGTAATAACACAGGTAGCCCTGGACGCTTAATCTAATTTGTGGCCCTGGAGATGCTTACTCAGCCCCTATGTGGCTTGTTGTTTCCTTTGCTTCCAGGAACTTGGATCAAGGGCATTAAAGAGGGTGATGGGCCATTGTGGGGCAAGGGTAGGGATACAGAACCAGACCCTTGGTTTCTTTGTGGGGAAAGAAGAGAGGGAGAAGCCCACCTAACCAATAGCAATCCCTCCTGACTGCATTTCTGGTCCTCCTTCCCCTCCCCTCTCCCTTCAGGCTTCTCTAAGACTCCCCACCCCTGCTCTTGTCCCCAGACCATTTTCCACCTAGGGTTCCTGGAAGCCAAGGAAGCAGAACTGACTGTTCCCTGGGTGGGCGAGCCATTTCAGAGTAAAAAGCTTTCAGGCTGCCTGCCTCATTAGTGCTAATGTCTGCTCCCTTCCGCCCTGCTTTGTCAGGCCTCTGTGCCTGCCTGGTCTCATCAACACATGACTAGAGTGAGAACTGCCCTTTTGAGGAGATGGCAGGACCCACAGGACCCACCTGCCTCTCCTTCCCTCACCCCTCTGGGTGGATTTTTATAAAAGAGACCTGGTCTTTCAATGTTGCCCAAGCTGGTTTCAAACTCCCAAGTTCAAGTGAGCCACAGACTCCAAGTAGTTGGCTAAGGGTTACAGTCCTGGAAGGTAAGAGAGCCATTTCCTACTGCCCAGGGAGGAGGGATTGGGGAATCAGGAGAGCCTCTCTGAAGAGGTAGTCCCTGAATTGGACCCTTAGGTCAACCAGAAAAGGACCAGCCCCCTTTCCTGAGAGTGGTGTTGGCTGTTTTGGTGTCTTTGTCATAGCCTAGACTTGGAACACTATGGAATACTAATGGAATACTGTTCAACCATTAAGAAAGATGGAGACTTTACATCCTTTGTATTAACCTGGATGGAAGTGGAACACATTATTCTTAGTAAAGCATCACAAGAATGGAGAAGCATGAATCCTATGTACTCAATTTTGATATGAGGACAATTAATGACCTAGTACATGGTGGGGGAGTGGGGGAAGGAGAGAGCAGAGAGACAGAGGAGGGAGGGGTGGGGGAAAGGAACAGCAAAGAAAGGGAAGGTGGGAGAAGGTGGGAGAAGGAAGAGCAGGGGTTTGGGGGTCTCAGTGTGTGACACACCTTTTGAGAGCAAAACACAAGTATAAGAGGGACTTTACCTAATAAATGCAATCAGTATAACCTGGTTTCTTGTACCCTCAATGAATCCCCAACAATAAAAAACAAAAATTAAAAGAAAAAAGAAAGGGGGGAGCCCATAGTTCATTGGGTAGGGCGCTGACCACATACACTGAGGCTGGCAGGTTCAAATCCGGCTGGGCCAGCTTAAAAACAACAATGTCAACTGCAACAACAAAAATAGCCGGGTGTTATGGCAGGCACCTATAGTCACAGGTCTTTGGGAGGCTGAGTCAGAGAATTGCTTAAGCCCAAGAGTTTGAGGTTGCTGTGACCTGTTGCTGTGTTGCTGCACTCTACCCAGGGTGACAGCTTGAGACTATCTCAAAATAAATAAATAAATAGGAAAAAATAGAAAAACTAGCTGGGCATTGTGGCAGGTGCCTGTAGTCCCAGTTACTGGGGAGGTTGAGGCAAGAGGATCACTTAAGCCCAAGCATTTGAGATTGCTGTGAACTATGATGCCATAGCACTCTACCCAGGGCAACAGAGCAAGACTATGTCTCAAGAAAAAAAATGACTCAGCACCTGTAGCTCAGTGAGTAGGGCGCCAGCCACATACATCGAGGCTGAAGTTTGAGCCCAGGCCCAGGCCTACTAAACAACAATGACAGCTGCAACCAAAAAGAGCTGGGTAGTGTGCCAGGAGTCCCAGCTACTGGGGAGGCTGAGACAAGAGAATCACTTGAGCCCAAGAGTCTGAGGTTGCTGTGAGCTATGATGCCATAGCACTCTACAAAGGGTGACAAAGTGAGACTCTCTAAAAAAAAAAAAATGTAGTGGGATAAGAGCTTTGATAGAAGAATACCTGAGGGCAGGTGGGATCTTGTTGAGTAGTAACCCCAGGTAAAGGGGGTGTAGAGAGTTGGCTAAGAAGGCTTCTTGGAGGAAGAGACATTTACTCAGTCATGAAACTTGAGTAGGAGTTGGGGAGTGCCAGGCAAGGGAAAGTGTAAGTCTTTTGCTGCCTAGTTATACTGTTTAACACATGCTATGCTGTGCCCTGAGCCAGTTGTTCTTTTTTTTTTTTTTCCCCATCTCTTAAAAAAAAGATATGGCATGTTCTGGGTGGAAGATGCAGAGTCAGCCTGCTTGGTGAGACAGAGGGTGGAGAGGCCCTGAACACAGGAACTCTGACCCCAGGGAGGAGAAAGGGGAACAGGTAAATGCTCTACCAGAGACCACGTGAGGACAGAGAGAGCACTTGAACCCTTCCCCCTTCACTTATTTTCCTCTTGCAGTGTAATTACGTCCAAGGACTGAAGAACATGCATGGCTTTCCCAATCCAGTTTGATTCCAAACCCCAGATCCCCACCCAGTTCACTACCCCTGCTCCAGGCCACGCAGCTGTGGGTTTCCTATGGGTCAAGATGCAGAGGTTGCCCAGAGAGTCATGGTGGTTCCCTTAGTTACTCAGGGAGGGGAGCAGGATGGGTAGGGATTATCTTGGGCTGGAGTCTTGAGCTCTTAGCTGAAGAAGGTCTGAGATGGTTAATTTATTTATTTTTATTTTTCGAGACAGTCTCAGCATGTTGCCCTTGGTAGAGTGCCGTGGTGTCACAGGTGATGACATCACAGGCTTAAGCAATTCTCTTGCCTCAGCCTCCCAAGTAGCTGGGACTCGAAGTCCCCTCCCCCTGCCACAATGCCCAACTATTTTGTTGTTGTTGTTTTTGCAGTTGTCGTTGTTGTTTGGCTGGCCCAGGCTGGGTTCAAACCTACCAGCCTTGGTGTATGTGACCAGTGCCATAACCACTGTGCTACAGGCACCGAGCCAGCCATGGTTAATTTTGTATGGCATCTTGACTGAGCCACAGAATGCCCAGATAACTGGTTAAATTTTTTTTCTGGGTGTGTCTGTAAGGGAAGAGACTAGCACTGGAATTGATGACTGAGTAAACCAGATGCCTTCCTCAGCATGGGTGGGCACCATCCAATCTGTCAGGGGCCTGAATAAAAGACAAGTGGATAAGTGGATTCTCTGCTTGACCACCTGAGCAGAGACACTGGACTTTTCCCACTCTCAGTGCTCCTAGTTCTCTGGCCTTCAGACTCTGACTGGGATCAAAACCATCAATTCTTGGTCTCTAAGGCCTTCAAATGATACCACCAACCTTCCTGGCTCTCCCCAAGCTGGAGAACAAATAGCAGATTGTGGGCCTTCTTAGCTGCCCACAGAGAGAAAGAAAGAGAGAGAAAGAGTGTGTGTGTGTGTGTATGCATTCCTCCTATTGGTTCCATTTCTCTGAAGAACCCTCATTTTCCCACTGTGATGGAGAACTCCAAGGTAGGTAGAGTCATATTTTTTGCATAAATGCCAACTTGACATTCTTCCATTCCTTTACGAGCCATTTACTGATTGCACGCTACATGACCAGCACCATGCCAAGGCTTCTAGACTTTGAGGCTAGGCAGAGGACATGGTGACCTGAAGCTCCAGATTCTGGGGTTACCTAGACTTCATGGCATTGCTTGTTGCCAAAGAAAACATAGGTTGGAGTCAAGCAAGGGAGAGTGGAGCGAGGTTCAGGTCCAGCTGATGGACAGACCCTTTGCCCAGACTGTAAGGGGCTGAGGCCTTGAGACAGTCTTTCTCGTCTGGATTCACTCTGACTCCTACCCTCCCTCTGCCTGCCAGGTCTCACTTCAGAGTGTAATCTTTTGTTTCTGGTTCTATCACAGCACCCTACTGTGAGGCCTCACCCTCAACATTGCGAAACAGGACATTAGCCCACACGCTCATAGGAAACCCACACAAAGTATGAGGAGCTTGTTCCATTCTAGGCAGTGAGAGGACCCCTGAGCATAAGAGGATTTCTGGGGAAGTGCCTTCTGAGTCCCCAGAAATCCCCCAGGGAGGAGGCATGGCACTGTTGGGTGAGGGGTGGGAAGAGTACTTGGGATGTGCCTAGTGCTGTTCCTGACCCAGCTCCATAGGCAGGAGCAGCCCTGCTCCCTGAAGGTGTTTAATAGCTGAGCTAAAGCCCTACAAACAAAGATATTTTCACAGCAGGAACCATATGAACTACCCAGAAATGATTCTCAAACTAGAAATTGCTCTTTCTGCTAAAGACCCAGGAGTTCTCTAACCTGCCACTTGGGTTTGGTGCAGGTAAGAACAGAAGTTTAGGGAACTCTGGACACAGGCAGGGAGTTGTTGCCTAGAGTGCTGGGCACGGGTGCAGCAGCCTCGAGGTTGCTGGCATGCAATCTGAGAATCACAGAGGTGGATGTCCCATTTTGGCCCAGTTCACAGACAAGAGAAGAAAGAGCTCCAGAGCATTCTGGGTCAGGGGATTTCCTTTGGCCAGAATCCAAGTAGGGAGGGAGGTAGTGCTCCATTCCAATTGCAGCGCTGGTCATGGTAAAGTCCCCTAGTTTTCTCAAGAACACTTCTCCTGGGCAGCGTCTGTGGCTCATTGGGTGGGGTGTTGGCCCCATATACGGAGGGTGGCGGGTTCAAGCCCGGCCCCGGCCAAACTGCAACAACAACAAAAATTACCAGGCATTGTGGAGCGCACCTATAGTCCCAGCTACTCAGGAGGCTGAGGTAAGAGAATCACCTAAGCCCAGGAGTTTGAGGTTGCCATGAGCTGTGATGCAACCACACTCTACTGAGGGCGATAAAGTGAGACTCTGTCCCTACAAAAAGAAAAAAGAAAAGAACACTTCTCCAGCTAGGCGCCTGTAGCTCAAGCAGCTAAGGCACCAGCCACATATACCAGAGCTGGTGGGTTCAAATCCAGCCCGAGCCCGCCAAACAACAATGACAACTACAACCAAAAAATAGCCTGGCATTGTGGTGGGCACCTGTAGTTCCACCTACTTCAGAGGCTGAGGCAAGAAAATCACATAAGCCCAGGAGTTAGAGGTTGCTGTGAACTGTGATGCCAGGGCACTCTACCCAGGGTGACAGCTTGAGGCTCTGTCTCAAAAAAAAACAAACAAAAAAAAACACTTCTCCAAACCTTCATGGAGCCCAAAGGACACTGTCCCACAACTCTATTGAACATGCATTTTCATGCCCCAAGTGGCCTAGTTTTGAACATTTACCTGACTTACAATGACCAACCTTCACGAAGAAATTAAGTGGTAGCCACTTGTTGGATGTATTACTTTGTTAAGGTGACCATAAAAAATTACCACCAGAAATTTATTTTCTGACAATTTTGGAGACTAAAAAGGGCATGATCTTTTCAAGATCACAGCATCAGCAGGTTTGATTTCTTCTAAAGCCCCCTCTTGGCTTGCAAATGGTGGCCTTTTCAGTGTATCTTCACATGGCTTGTCCTCTGTGAGTGTGAATCCTGGTGTCTCTTTGTGTGTTCAGTTTCTTTTTATAAGGACACCAGTAAGACTGGATTAGGGCCCACCCTAACAGCTTCATTTTAACTCAGTCACCTCTTTAAAGGCCCAGCTCTCAATACTGTCGTGTACTGAAGTATTGAGGGTTAGGGCTTCAACAAATGAATTTCAGGGGGGACACGATTCAGCCCATGACATTGGGGAAATATAGAGAACTCAGGTCTTGGACCTCCCTCATGAGCTTCCAACTCCCTTTTCCCATGGCCTCGCCAAGCAGGCCCCAGGATACAAATTCATGTTCCAGCCACACTCCCCTCACACTCCAAGCTGCTATGTCAGCTTGGTTACCTCCTTATCTGCTCATTAAGCATGTGTTCATTCTTGGACACACACGTCATTTGCTCATTTTGCTAATTTCCGCAGTCAGCACATGTTTACCACATACTCACTCTGCCCACTTACTTCTGGGGAATGGAAGTGAGTCACGCCCTGTGCCTCTATTCTGCCCCCTCCTCATCTCTTCCCCACTCAGCAGCCAGAAGCTTCTACCTCAGTGGATCCTGTCACACCTCTGCCCAAAATTCACGCGTGTTACTCTCCACCCCAGCCATCAGGAAATTGATTCCAGCCTGGCATGTAGTAGGTACTGAATATATAAGAGTTGTTACTTTGGTAATGTTTATATGCTTTGATCCAGCAGCCTCTCTCCTAAGAATTTGTTCTTCTTTTTTGTTTTTTAAGATAGAGTCTCACTCTGTTGCCCTGGCTAGAATCCTGTGGTGTCATAGCTCACAGCAACCTCAAATTCTTGGGTTTAACAATCCTCTTGCCTTAGCCTCCCAAGTAGCTGGGAGTACAAGTGCCCACCACCACACATGGCTAGTTTTTCTATTTCTAGTAAAGACAGAATTTAACTCTTGTTCAAGCTGGTCTTGAACTCCTGAGCTCAAATAGTCCACCTGCCTCAGCCTTCTAAGTGCTAGGATTACAGGCATAAGCCATGGTGCCCGGCTTCTCCTAAGAATTTTTCTTCTCTTTTCTTTCTTTCTTTTTTTTTTAAATGCAAAAAAAAAAAGAAGCAAGTTAAGGTGTCTGTGACAATGTTGTAATAATTTATGTTCAAGAAGAGGGGAAGGGGCGGGACACAGTGGCTCATACCTGTAGTCCTAGCACTCTGGGAGGCTGAGGCAGGTGGCTTGCCTGAGCTCGAGACCAGCCTGAACTAGATGGAGACCCCATCTCTAAAAATAGCCAGGCATTGTAGTGGGCACCTGTAGTCTGCTGAGGCAAGAGAATCACTTGAGCCCAAGAGCTTGAGGTTGTTGGGACCTATGATGCCATGGCACTCTACCAGGGGTGACAAAGTGAGACTCTGTCCCCCCACCCCAAAAAAAGGAAGAGAGGAACGGTATTGCCACCCCTGAGGTGGTCTATGTTATAAATGAATTTGTTATAAAACAAGTGGAGGCCATGCAGGAACATCCTGCCCATCAGTGTACAAGCACAGAGACAAGCAAGTGGTTGTGTTTGGGGGTCTTGTGACAGCAGGACTCAGATCCTGAGAGATGTCTGACCCCTCATGTAGCAAGGATGGTGGTGATAGGGATGAGCCTAAGCAGGGTGCTAGGCCTGCATGGAGCAACCGGGCCCACAGCAGACTCTGGAACCCAGCTTCCCTGCAGGTGGTTTTTCATGGGAAGCACCTACATGCACCTCGCTTAAGGCAAGTGGGCAGGTGGGCACAGAGGCTGATTTCTGGTCTAGCTCTCAACTGGCTTGTTATAGATGGCTCCAGGGGCTAGCAATAGCATTACTCAGAGGATGCAGGGAGAGTGTTTTAATGAATGAATGAGTGTGTGAGTGGGTAGATGAGTGGCTGATCAAGTGAAGAAAGAAGTGATGAAGAGGGTGGTGCCTGTGGCTCAGTGGGTAGGGCACCGGCTCCATATACTGAATGTGGTGGGTTCAAACCTGACCCCGGCCAAACTGCAACAAAAAATAGCTGGGCGTTCTGGTGGGTGCCTGTAGTCCCAGCTACTTGGGAGGCTGAGACAAGAGAATTGCCTAAGCCCAGGAGTTGGAGGTTGCTGTGAGCTGTGATGCCACAGCACTCTACCAAGGGCAATAAAGTGAGACTCTATCTCTAAAAAAAGAAAAGAAAGAAGTGATGGGACTGGAAGAACTCTGAGTGACTGCCTGCCTGCCTGTCTGTCTTGACAGGTTCTGGAAGAGCCCGGGGTCAGCTGTGGTGGTTGGTGGTTCCCAGGAAAATATTCTGGGGGAGGTGGAGGTGACATTTGGATTCTCTCCCTTCTGTTTTTAGCCCTTCCCATCCTCTATATCTCCAGCTAAACAGAGAAGGCCTGGGAGGTGGAGGTTTGGAAGCGGGGAGGGGATTGAATCCCAGTGAGGAAGCAATTTTATTCATAAAATGTACAAACTGGAAACAATCCTAATACCCACCTACAGGAGAAAGGATAATGATATTCATACTAGGACACTACATAACAATAATAAAAGGCTAAAGCACTGCTACCTACAGCAACATGAATCTCACAGACAAGGTTGAAAGAAAGAAGCCCTCTGCAGAAGAGAGTAAATATAGTGTGTTCCAGTTATAGGATATTCAAAACCATAATTAATGGTTATAAAACTGAGAATAGTGGTTAACTCTGGGAGCCATTATTGACTGAGGAGGGAAGTGAGGAAAACTTGAGGGATTCTGGAAATGTTTTATATCATGATCTGGGTAGTGGTTACACAAGTAAATGCATAAGTTAAAAAAAATTTTTTTTTGAGACAGAGTCTCACTTTGTCACCCTCAGTAGAGTGCCATGGTGTCATAGTTCACAGCAACCTCAAACTCTTGGGCTCAAGCAATCCTCTTCCCTCAGCCTCTCAAGTAGCTGGGACTACAGGTGCCTACCACAATGCCCAGCTATTTTTAGAGTCAGGGTCTTGATGTTGCTCAGGCTGGTCTCAAACTCCTGAGCTTAAGCAACTCCTAGCATCTCACCTTCCAGAGTGCTAGGATTACTGGTATGGGCCACAGAGCCTGGCCCAAA